>JAMLFT010006695.1:0-15733 GCA_026544285.1 Pachyrhizus erosus
AGTAGAAAAATTAAAAAAATAATTTAATAATCTAAATTTTAGGAATATAAAATAATATTTTTTTAATATATATATATATATATTAAAATAAATTAAAATAAATTAAAATAAAATAAGTAGATTTATGAAAATATATATATATTATGGTGAGTAAAAATATAGGAATAGAAATAGAAAAATATAAATGGATTTATAGAATTTTTGGAAAAATTAAAAATCAGAAAAATTAATATTAAATATAAAAAAGAAATTCAAAGAAAACTAAAAAAGAAAGGAAATTAGGAAAAGGATGGCTAGGACTCGTACGTAGGTCCCTAGGTGGGTTGCAAAACTTGGTACAACTTGGGCTATTGTCTTAGGTGATTAAATAAACACACAAATGTTATTTAAGCCATATAAATAAATAAGATAAAATAAAAATGAAAGGAAAGAAAAGGGTGTGGGGTGGAGTCAAAACTGTAACCTAAGAGACGAAGGAAGGGAAGAGAAGCATGTTGCCACTAGATTGCTAGGCCCATCCGCATTTATAATAGAAAATAAAAAGTATAAGAGTTGTTCTTCTTAGAAATCAGAAAAATAAACAAACAAAAACGAAAAGCTCCTTAGACAGGCTTGAGGAGGGAACTTGGTGCCTGGGCTCAATGTCTTAAATAGTGAACCAAGACGCGTTTAGTAGTATCTTATTGCCATAATTTTTATTTGACTTATATTAAGAAGCCTCAAACCACCATTGAAGGGTGACATAGCTCCTTCTTCCTTGAGCTGCCTCCCCTGGCTTGCCATCCTACTCTTGTGCTAGACGACTTCGCCCATGAGCTAAGAATAAAATAAACGAGAAAGGGACAACAAAAATTCTATATAATAGGAGGAAAATTAGAGGTGAAGAAGACAAAATACAGAGAATTTGCTTGACCAAATTTGCCATGAATTTGAACCCATGTTCTTTGTTTCTCTTCACAGATAGCTTCGTCTTGATCCCAGCTACATTCCAGTTCAATTAGTTTTGCAAAAGGAGGAAAGAATTAGAAAATAGTAGTGACGCCTGAGTTTCGTTGGAAAACTAAAAAACTTTGCCAGAAATTGAAATTTGAGGTAGGAGGAGCTTCTATTCTTCATTTTATCTTTGATAAATCACTTCTAAATGTCTTAATCATACTTTGAAACTATAAATCGATGTTAAATTAGAGTAGATGATCCTGTTTGAGTTCCACCCTTTATTGAATGATTTTTGTGGCCAATTTAGAGTAACTACAATATTTCTATGCTAAATTCATGCTAGAATAGATATTTTGTTTAGTGGAATTCGAATAGAATGACAGAACATGGTTGAAAGCATGATGATTGATCAATAACCAAAAATCCAAACGAATGAAACGGTGAATGAAATAATTTCTGAAGAAACGTACAAGGGAGGAGTAATTAGAAATTGGGAGAGGAAAGGAAGGAGTGGCAGAGAGGGGAAGGTTAGAAAGAAGGGGAAAGAAAGAAGGGAGAATAATAGTGAGGAGAAGAGAGGGACAATCAAGAGGAGAAGAAAAGGACAATCAAGAGGAGAAGAAAAGGACAATCAAGAGGAGAAGAAAGTCAACAAGGGAGAGAGAAAAAGAAGAAGAAGAGAGAGAAAGAAAGAGAGAGAGAAAGGAAAAGAGAGAGAAGAAGAGAGAGAGAGAAATAGGGGGAAGAGAGAGAAAGAGAAAAGAGAGAGAGAAAAGAAGAGGAAGAAAGAGATATTGGGAAAGAGAGAGAAGAGAGAAAAGGAAAGAAGATGGAAAAAGAGAAAAAGAAGGAGAGAGAAAGTAAGGAAAGGAAGCATAGATGGAGAAGGGAAGGTAGAGAAAGACAGTAGAGAGAAAAAGAAGGAAGAAAAAGAGATATGGAGAAAAAAGGAAGACAGAAGATAAAAATAAAATAAAATAAATAAATAAAGTTTGATAAAAAAATCCTATGTATCTTTTTATCTTTATATTAATTATTTCCTTTCTTTTACTACATCATCAATGTCTTATAATGAGAATAGTAAGACATGAAAAATTAGTCTTATCTATGCCATTATCAATTTTCACTATCTATGGTAGCATTTATTGTGATAATTGCCTCTATTGAAAATAAAGGATTATAGAATATAGCTTTAAGTGACTGTCTTGAGTAGACAAGGCTTGGGCAAAGAACCCTAGAGTAGAAGATGATATGTGATATGTGAAAGCCTGAATGATTTGCAATAAGTAATTTAAATAGAGGTAGAAATAAAACTTGATTTTACATAACAATGATTAGTCAGTTGATATGAAATGAATTTATCAAAGGAATTACTACCTCTAAATTCAAAGTAAGTACTAAGAAGTAGATGATCTAGTGTGAGATGAAATGGACAATTTAAAATATACGTGTGAGATTTAAGAATGGAGAATTGCATGGGTTGACCATAAAAGGTACTTGAGGAATGTACACGAGATAGGTGGAGTCCTTAGGGGTAGATAAGGTGTCAAGTTGTGAGTGACTCTAAAATGAAGGGTGTCACAAAACTGGCTTGGCATCCCCAACAAAGTGAAGCATTATCAAGATTTGGTTGAGAGTATCTTGATTCGAGTATTAGACATTATATGTACTCCCAATCGTCGACCTAAAATGTAGACTTGAATATTATTGATACGCTCGTATAAGTCCTCCTGGTGTTAGAAGTTTTGGAGGTACAAAAGGGCTCGAAACGACTATAAATCTTAAATAGGCACAGGATGGTTAGATGAGGGCACATGGTAGATAGTAAATTTATATGTATATGTAAAGGACAAATGACTCACTCCTACGCCCCCTACTTTTTAGATGGCTGACAGATTTCGTCCCTTGTTCCACTTAACGGTCATACCCCTAGAGGGGAGTTGGACTTACGATCCCCTCTTTGAAGACAACACTTTCACAAGCTACGTGAGATTTGCCTTCCTATCCTTTGAGATTATGTCGCATGAGCAATTTTCTCACATTGATTTACCCATCATCATGACTTAAACCCTACCACCTAGGTATGCTGGCATTCCACCTGACGTTCCAGCCTCTCCTAAACGCTTCCAACCTCCTACAAATCCAAATCCACCTGTTAACTTGACTACCAATGAAGTCAGTAGCTCAGAAAGAGAACATGAATCATTCGAGGAGGAAGGCCATTCTAAGAGTTTGGACTAGACTCTACGTAGGAAACTTTTAGCTAAATGGTAAATGGTTGATCGATTGATAGTATGTGTTGGCAGGTTAAAGCTAAACAAAAGTGAAATTTCTATTTTGGGATTTATCATATGTAATCTATTTTGAGAACATATATATATATATATATATATATATATATATAACTAAGTTTTCCTATTAATTAATTGTTCATTATACAATGCATGATTGGTATTGAGATAAATCATTGATATTAAATTGTAACTCCCTTGCAAATAAGTTTCTAAATTTTATCCTGCCAAATTAATTCAATTAGAAGAATCATTTTCAAACTTATATAATTCAAATAAATTAAATAAGTGAAAAATGGTGTTACAGTTAGTTGGTATCAGCAATTCATCCTATCATGTTGTGGTAGAAACCTTACCATAAGTGATAAGTGAAGATAAATCAACCTACATTATTTGGGCAATAGTGTAGTTTATGTGATGGCACACTGATTAATGCAATCGTGTGAACAACTTGATTGGACCTATCTTGGTATGTATTAGACGATATTGTTGGGTAAAACTTGTTTGCTAGATATGTTTGATAAATATAAGCAACTAGGATAAATAATGAATATGGGTTATCCATTGTGCTACAAAGGATTAATGCCAGGATGACCACCAAACAACTCCACCCACAGACTAGTGGAACGCATGACATAAATCCTAGAATGTATGGTGCAGGACTGTGATGACGAATTGGTAGAACACAAAAGACTTACAACTTTTAGGACAAACAATCCGCCAAGATTCAGTGACTCTTTTGATCCAGAAGGAGCCCAAAATTGGATAACTAAAATTGAAAAGATCTTTACGAGTATGACATGTCTAGAGAAACATAAGGCCAATATGTTTACAAGAGAAATTGAAAACTGGTGGCTCATAACCGAGCTCACATTTCCAAGAATAGATGAGATAATACCTTGGAAAGCATTTAAGCAAAAGTTTTCGGATACATACTTTTCAGCTGACTTTCGACAAAGAAGGGTGAAAGAATTTCTAGAATTAAAACAAGGAAACATGACGGTGGGTGAGTACGCTACTAAATTCAATGAACTATTGAAGTTTTGGCCTTACTTCGAAATCAATGATGGACATGCAGTTTGTTCTCAATTTGAGAGTGGACTGTGAGCAGATATCAAGCAAGCTGTGGGATATCTCCAAATCAACGATTTTACCACTTTAGTCAGTAAATGTAGAATCTATGAGGTTGATACTCCAACAAAACAAGTCCAATGGAGAATGGGAGGTCCACAAAGACATCCTAGGAAGATCTTCAGTCACCAACAACAAAAGAAGTCATATCACAAACCTCCACAACATGGAGTAGGGTCAACACAGAGGAGTCAATTAGTAGGAAGCTCCTTATGAGTAACACCACACTATAGGGCTAGCACACCAATTAGGTGTTTCAAATATGGTGGGCCTTATTTACTAAGAGATTGCTCCCAAAATGATATCACCTGCCACAACTATGGCAAGATGAGACATATAACTAAGGACTATTGAGCACCGAAGAAGGAAGCATTTAGTGCTAGGAAATCTACACAAAGTAAGGCCTCCTGAAGATCCAAAGTGACTAGGAGGGTCTTCACGATGAATGGGTCTAAAGCTGCCTTATTAGATGATCTCATTTGCGGTAAGTGTATCATAAGCAATAAACTCTTAAACGTATTGTATGATTCAGGTGTAACTCATTCATTTATATCACATACATGTGCCAAGTATTTGTCATTGTTTATAACTTCGTTATCATATATGTTAGTTGTAAATACCCCCACTAATAAGCTTGTAATTACCAACCTAACTTGTATAAACTATCCTGTGCCATTAGAAGGTCGAAACTTTCTAATTAACTTGATTTGGCTTCCCCTATCCAATCTAGACATAGTACTAGGAATGGATGGTTATCCTCTAACTGTGTTGTCCTAGATTGTCACTACAAAACCCTAAATTTTAGAACCTCAGACCAAGGTACCAACAAGCTTTTGAGTTGTAATCCAACTAAATCTGAGGATGAGGGGAGGGGAAACTTCCAAATCTTCGTAGCATTGTTCTTAATGAAAGCAAGAGTCGACATAGATGTTAGTAGCCACCCAATTGTAAGTGAATTTCCAGAAGTCTTCCCTAAAGATGTAACGAAACTGCCACTTGAAAGGCAAGTAGAATTTGCCATAGATCTCATACCTGGTTCTAGTCCAATTTATATAGCTCCATATAGAATGTCCCCAAAAGAACTATCGGAAGCAAAGAGTCAACTAGAAGAGCTATTGGACAAGAAATTCATTAAACCAAGTGTGTCTCCATGGGAGCATGCGATTGTGCATCAATTACCGTCAACTAAACAAGGTGATCGTCAAGAACAAGTACCTGCTATGCTTGAAAAGAAATTTGACACGTACTGTGATATGTCACGTTACGGTTTAGGATGTGTACCAATGCAAGAAGGAAAAGTAGTCGCCTATGCTTCAAGACAACTAAGGCCACATGAAGGAAACTATCCAACACATAATTTAGAATTAGCTATTGTAGTCTTTGTGTTACAATTCTCCATGGATCTTAATCTAATCTTCATCCTTTAAACTTCAAATTCTCAAGTAATGGAAGGAGATAAGAAATGAATCCACCACCAACTCCAAGGAGAAGGATAAGGATGGTAGAATCCACCACAAAGCTCACAAGCTTTGATAAGGAAGAAGGAACATGTCCTTAGAGTTCTAGAAAGAATTCTCTAACCTCACAAATCTGAATTTTCATTAAAATGAATGTTATGTTTTCTATAAGATGATTAGGTAATTTATATAAGCATCACAAGAACCTAGACCAAGCTAAAAACAAGAAGAAGTGGTGGATTCAGCTATAGAAAGAGTATCAAGCCTAAGCAAGCCCAACAAGCCACATAAAACTAAGATCTACATCCTAATGGGCCTAATACAAGCCCTAAATCCAAATACAAACACACGAGTTCTCCTAAACTACTAATGGCCTAGAATACAAGCCCCAAAATAAAATCCTACAAACTACAAAGGCCCAAATAATGAGAGGCTGATATTTTCTTCAAGTCTCCTTTTCATAACTATAGTCAATGGGCCTTGAAGACTCCAATCCTCCACTTGAGAAGTCAGGCATGCATCATCCCCTCCTTCTTCAAGAGGATTCATCCTTGAATCTCAAACTGGATCTAGATCACCTAAAACAAAAGAAGATAAGTGAGAAACATTAAAAGTGTTAGAAACTCCATAATAATCAAGTAAATATATTCTATAGGCATTATCATTGATCCTTTCATTTACTTGAAAAGAACCATCAACTTTAGGTTGAAGTTTAGATTTTCTTACCATCAAATCTAGGTTAAAGTTTATATTTTTTTTTTGAGAAGGAAATCTATCCTTTCTCAAGTGTATCCAAACTAAGTCCTCAGGTTGAAATATCATTTCCTTCTTCCCCCTTGTTGGCTTGCTTAGTGTAGTACTCTATCTTTCTCTCAATCTGGTCTTCACTTTCTCATGCAATTTGTTCATATACTTAGCCCTAAATAACCTATCAGGATTGGACATGTATCCCACATCAAGAAGGGGAAGCAAATCTAGAGGAGTGAGGGGATTAAACCCATAAACCAATTCAAAGGGGGAATCGAAAGTAGTTGCATTAACTACCCTATTATAAGAAAATTCAATGTGTGGTAGACACTCCTCCCAAGTTTTTAGATTCTTTTGAACCATACATCTCAACAATTGACCTAAAGTTCTATTGATCACTTTTGTTTAACCATTAGTTTAGGGATGGCAAGATGTAAAAAATAATAGTTGGGTTCCCTACTTTATCCATAATCTCCTCCATATATGACTCAAGAACTTTGAGTCTCTATCAGAGACAATGGTTTGAGGCACACCATGTAGTCTAACTACTTCCCTAAAGAATGAGTAAGCCAAATAACATGCATCATCATGTTTATGGCAGGGGATGAAATGTGCCATCTTTGAAAACCTATCCACTTCCACAAAAATAGAATCCCTCCCTTTCTTTGTTCTAGGTAATCCAGGGACGAAACCCATGGAAAGGTTAGTCCAAGGAATAGGCACAAGAAGGGGTTGGTATAACCCATAAGGCATCATCTTGACTTTGGCTCTATTACATACTTCACACTTATTACAAATGTTAATTACTTGATGTTTCATCTTTGGCCAATAGAAGTGTTCATCTAGGATGCTCAAAGTCTTATCTACCCCCAAAGTGCCCCATCAATCTTCCTTCATGGGCTTCCTTCATCAATACATACTTATAAGAACTTCGAGGAATGCACAATCTATTTCCTTTAAAAAAGAAACCATCTTGCTTAAAATAATCCAAGTAGGCCTTATCTTCACATAACTCATATAACTTAGAGAGTTCACTATCCTCAAGATACAACTCCTTAATGCCATTAAACCATAGTAAGGTGGAATCCATCAAGGAGATAAGGGCATATCTCCTAGAGAAGGCATCAACTACCACATTTGACTTTTACTGTTTATGTGATGACATAAGGGAATTGCTCTAGAAACTCTACCCATTTGGCATGCCTTTTGTTAAGCTTTCGTTGCCTCTTCAAATACTTAAGGGACTTATGATCACTGTGGATCACAAGTTCCTTGGGCAATAGATAACACTGCCATGTTTGTAAAGCCCTCACAAGTGCATAAAGCTCTTTGTCATAAGTAGAATAATTAAGTTGGCCACCCTTAAGCTTCTTACTAAAATAGGCTATGGGATGACCTTCTTGCAGCAAAATAGCCCCAATATCCACATTGGAGGCATCACACTCCATCTTGAAGGATTTCTATAAGTTTGAAAGGCTTCTTCTTGACTTGTTTCCCACTTGAAGCCTACATTTTTCTTCACCAACTCAATCAAAGGTGTGACTATGGTGCTAAAGTTAGGGACAAACCTCCTCCAAAAGCTAGCTAGGCCATGAAAACTCCTAATGTCATTAATGTTTTGAGGAATGAGCCACTCCCTAATTGCTTTCACCTTTTCCTCATCCACTTGCACACCTTTTGCACTGATTACAAAACCTAGAAAAACTACATGGTCTACACAAAATGTGCATTTCTCTAGGTTTACAAATAAGTGTTGTTCCTTAAGTACACTTAAAACCTTCCTCACATGCTCCACATGATATTGAAGTGATTTACTATAGACAAGGATGTCATTAAAGTAGACCACAACAAACTTTCCTATAAATTGTCTAAGCACATGGTGAATTAACCTCATAAAGGTACTTGGAGCATTTGTTAGACCAAAGGGCATCACTAACCATTCATAGAGCCCAAATTTGGTCTTGAAGACTGTCTTCCACTCATCTCCTTCTCTCATCATAATTTGGTGGTATCCACTCTTTAGATCAATCTTAGAGAAGAGGGATGCTCCATGCAACTAATCCAGCAAGTCATCCAACCTAGGAATGAGGTGCCTATACTTCACTGTAATGTTGTTTATGGGTCTACAATCAGTGCACATTCTCCATGATCCATATTTCGTAGGCACTAAAATGATAGACATGACACATGGACTAAGGCTTTCTTGAACCCATCCTTTACTGATTAATCCCTCAACTTGTTTTTGGATCTCTTTGGTTTCTTCTAAATTGCTCCTATAGGCACACCTATTAGGAAGGCTAGCCCCAAGGATTAAGTCTATTTGATGTTCTATTCCCTTGATAGGTGGTAAACCTATTGGAATGTCCTTGAGGAAAACATCCTCAAATTCTAGCAAGAGTTTCTCAAACTACTCATTCAACCTAGGTTAACTAGTCAAGCACACAGGTGAAGGCACACACAAGAACAAAGATTTCCTAGCAAGAAGAGATTTCTTTACCTATTGAGGTGTAGCCAAAATACCTTTGGCTTCTAATGCTATTACCTTTTTCTTATCCTTTGATTTCTTGCCTTGCACTTGGGATTCACTTTGGACCTTTTTATCTTACTCCCTCTTTTGCTTCATCTTCACTTGATCCATGCTAACCTCTTTAGGGGTAAGAGGTTTCAAAGAAACTTTTTGACCCTTGTATTTAAAAGAATATATGTTAGTAGTACCATTAAACTCAACATTTCTATCATATTGCCATGGCGTACCTAACAATATATGGGTGGCTTCCATAGGGACTACATCATAACATACATCATCCACATAGTTCCTAATGGAGAAAGCAAGCATGACTTGCTTATCCACCACTAACTCACCTCTCTCTTTAAGCCATTGAAGCTTATATGGCTTTGGATGAGGGATCAAAGGTAGAGAAAGCTTCTCTACCAATCTAGTGCTATCCATATTGGTCCAACTACCACTATCAATGATGAGGGAACAAACATGCCCTCCAACTAAGCAATGAGTATGGAATATGCTCTCACGCTATGAAACGTCACTCCCGCCACAAAGTGAACCAAGCATGCGTCTAATAATCAATAAGTCTCCCTCCTCAAGTGAATGAATTACATCAGTTGCACCTTCACTAGAGGCGTCACTCACATCAATGGATGCCTGACTATCTATGCTCCCATTTTCCTTAAGGATCATTGCCCTCTTGTTTGGGCACTGGGAGGCTATGTGTCCTTTACCTAAACATTTAAAGCACTTAATATCACTAGTTTTAAAGGGAACGTGGGAGTCCTTGCTTACAACCTTCCTTATTTGGGCTTCAAATTAAAAGAAGGAGAAAAAGAAAAATCACTATCTACTTTATTTACAACTTCCTTTTTCATGGAGGACATGCCCTCCTTCTTCAAGCTTGACTTCCAACTTGAAGTTCCTTGCATCTTCTTGACTCCTTACTTCCTCTTGAGTTATTGCTCAACCTTCAAAGCCCTATGAAACAAATCATGAAAGTTAGTATAGGTTTGAAGTTCAACAACATCTTGAATCTCTCTATTAAGCCCATTCAAAATCCTAACCATAATGGCTTCTTGAGGCTCATCAATCTCAGTCGTAATTAAACAAAGTTCAAGTTCCTTAAAGTATTCATCCACTCCTCTAGTTCCTTGGTAAAGTCTTTGTAACCTATTATGCATGTCCCTTACATAACTAGATGGAATGAACCTACCTCTCATGGTCCTCTGAACCTCTTCCCAATTCATCTCACCTACCCTTATACCTCTCCTCACTTACTCTTGAAGTTGGTTCCACCAACTTAGGGCATATCTCTCAAAGGTTTAGGTAGCTAGTTTCAATTGTTTGTGATCACTTAAAACATGATAATTAAAGATTTGATCACGCTTCATTTCCCATTCTAAATAGGTTTTTACATTGCAAGAACCATCAAACTTGGGGCAAATTAACTTTAGGATCATCCTCCCTAGCATCTATAGGTCTCGGTCTAGGTTCATAAGGCCGAAAATCATTATTTTCTTCCCTTACATGTCTCAGCCTAGGTGAATTAGGGACCCTAGGATACCTTTCTCCACCTTTATGTCTTGGTTTATGTCTCCTAATATCATCATGGTCCACACCGTAATCATCACTTAAGTGTGAAGAAGAGGAAAAATGTCTTCTCATCAAGTTCTCTACCCTATGGTTCAATTCTCTTGCTTTTATTTCATATTTTTCATTCAACGTTCTTTAATTTTCTATTTGCATGAGTTTCATTTGTTTAATCATGTTGGTCATAAGCTTTGCTGATTTTGGTGATAGAGCATCACTATCACTACCACTTGCCATTCCTACAACAAGAACAAAGTTAGAAAAATCAACAAGTTACAAAATGGTAACCTCACCACTCCTTAGTGTTTGACACTCAACACTTATGTTTGCACTCTTCCAAGGCGTTTTCTTTACTGGAAAATTTCTCTTGCCTTTTACCTCTTCCTAATTCTCTCTTGGTAATCTAAGAAGAAGTTCACAAGCTTCAAAATGAAAGAGTTTGTCTTGTTTAGGTGCCATGACCTCAACCAATCCTCAAGGATGCCAATGGAAAATAAAACTCAAACAAGACAAAACCAAGAGTCCAAAACAAAGACAATCAATAAAAGCTAACATAAATGAAGTACAACTCAAAATAGAATAAGATGTAAGACAATCTAGTATAAAATGTAGAGATTCAAAAATGATAAAAAGCGAAACAAGGAAAGAAGTGATATGAAAACTCAATTAAACTCAAAATCATGCAACAATTTGAAAGAATGGAGAAAGAAACTCAAAGCATGTACAACATGAAAATTGTTAACTCTAGAGTGCTAGGATTAACCAATACATGCATACAAAGTTTCATAATTTTTTTGACGGACAAATAAGGAACTCAAAGCATGTTTATATAGTTTAGAATGCCTAGGAAAATCAATCAATTCAGTTTATACAATAGCCAACAATTCAAGTTCCAATAATGTCCCAACGTGCCTCAAAATTGTGTAAGTTTCAATGGTTTTCAAGGCTTCTCAACTTGGCACCAACTAAGCATATAATGTTCTAAATTTGGTACATTTGTATCACTAAAATAGTGTCTTCCAATTCCACAAAAGGTTCAGCAATAAAACAATACAAACTGACCACAAATTGGAACCAAAATCAACAAGTAAAGCACCTAGTTTTGATGCTTATGTATTCTGATTTATTTTCACTTTTGTTTTGATTCTTTTTCTTGGTTTTTATCCAGTATTTTTATTCACTTCCAGAGGTGTAAATCAAAACTAACATGGTTTTTCCACACTTTATTTGGTCAAGTTTCAAGGTACAAGTCAATTCCAACTCAAGCCAATGAAACTAGTGAAGTAAGGCACCAAGAACAACACTAGAATCTCAAATTAAAAGCTACGTAATCAAAACTGACTTTGATGATTTAAAGTTTGAGAAAATGCGTTGTTTAACTGAAGAAAGAAAGTTAAATACACTAGCAAAGGATAAGAACAACTAGGCTAATAAAAAACACAACTAGTTTTATTCTAGGACTTTTCACAAACCTTGTAGTGAATCAACGTGCACTTTTACGAAGCTCATACCTTTCAAACCACAATGAATTTTGATATGCCGTAAAATTCTCTAGTTAGATGAATGTGTTAAATTTGAAACAATGTTGGTTTAACGAAAAAAAAAACAACGTTTACTATTTTTAAAATTAAAAGGCTAAATAGAGGTTTGTAGAAGGTTTTCACAAAAAATTTTAACAATTTTTTTGAGAAACTTTAAAACAACTCAAAGAAATTGATGAACTACCAAAGATAACCATAGAACATCAAGAATAACATCTAAGAACATAATTAAAACACAATAATAAACACAAAACTCAAAAACACATGAAAAACAATTTATCAAATGCTTGGTAGGAACATAATTTTGGACAACTTTTTCTTCAAGAAACATAAAATCAAGAGGATCAATCAAGGATTCTTACTTCTAATCACTCCTAAGGATGCTAGGAACAAAACCTAAGCATTAGATCATGGTTTAAACACACAAAAATTGCAAGAACACATGGAAATTTTTTGCAAATCAAAACTGAATCAATGACTAACCATTTCACACATATTTTGCACGAATTTTACATAAAAATAATAGATCTAAACGGATTTGAAGATAAATCAAAGATTAAATTGGCTCTTGATACCAAATGTTACACTTCTCCATGGATCTTCATCTAATCTTCATCCTTTAAGTTTCAAATTCTCAATCAATGGAAGGAGACAAGAAATGAATCCACTACCAACTCCTAGGAGAAGGATAAGGAAGGTAGAATTTGCCACAAAGCTAGCAAGCTTTGATAAGGAAGAAAGAACTTGTCTTTAGATTTATAGAGAGAATTATCTAACCTCACAAATCTGAATTTGCATTAAAATATGTTATGCTTTCTACAAGATGATTAGGTGCTTTATATAAGCATCACAAGCACCTAGACCAAGCTAGAAACAAGAAGAACTGGTGGATTAGACTATAGAAAGAGTACCAAGCCCAACAAGCCACACAAGACTAGGTCTACATCCTAATGGGCCTAACACAAGCCCTAAATCCAAATACAAACACACAAGTTCTCTTAAACTACTAATGGCCCAAAATAAAATCCTACAAACTACAAAGGCCCAAATAATGAGAGACTGATATTTTCTTCATGTCTCCTTTTCATAGCTCTAGTCAATGGGCCTTGAAGACTCCAATTCTCCACTTGAGAAGTCAAACATGCATCACTTTGCCTTGAAAATATGGAGACATTACCTGTATGGATCAAGATTTGAAGTTTTTAGCAACCATAAGAGCCTACGATACCTCTTTAACCAAAAGGAGCTAACTATGAGACAAAGGAGGTGTATGAAATTTTATATAAAAGTCAAGATTTTTGGTGTATTTTCTAGAAAGGTATAATTTATTATAAGAAAAAAATCTACAAACATTATAAAAATAAAATATGACAGTATACTTAACATTTTTCAAAACAATATTGGTCAAAGATTGGTCTTTTTTTGGAACTTTCCAATATTATTTTAATCGGTTCTTTTTATAGCATGTGGCCAACACAATTATGTTTCAAAGGATATAAAATATACTTTCTAATTGAATATGTGAAATTTTTGGAAAATATTTTACTAAAAAAATTTTTGGTAAAAAAATTAGTTAAAACTAAGGAAAATTTACAAAGCCTTTCCCTTTGGCCTAAACCTAACCACTGTCCAACAACTAGACAAAAAGTTTCACCAAATTCAAAATTGAAAATAAAATTTTAAATTGAAATATTTTTGTATATTTTGTAAAGAATTGAAGTCTATTTTCCATAATATCCTTCCAATATTTAAAAAAAATACAAAAATTATTAAAAATCATTGAAGGTGATAGACTCAACTTTCACTCACATTGACCATGGTTCAGTGATTGCAACTTTTTAGGAGTCTCCCAAAAAGGATTGATGTTGTTCTTGTTACACCTTGAAGCTAACACATAGGTAATTCTAATAAGGTAAAAAACTAAACCCTAATTCATTTTCCACTATTTCCAATAAATTAATTTTTAAGGATCATTTTCCAATGCCAGAAGTCAGCATTGCATGCATTACCTTAGGATTTCAAGAAGTATTTAAAAATGTTTTTGACATTGAAAAATTTATCAAAATACATGGTTGAAAAGATAATTGTGTTTAATTTTTAAATGTGTAAGTAAGTTTTAGTGGAAATGAGTCAATAAGCATAGGTTCTAGAAACATCAAACACTGCCTACCCAAAAAATGAAGTTGGAAGGAATTTCTTGCATGCATGAATCAACCATCTTAAGGAACTTATCTTTTTGAGACTCCAAAAGAAAAAACATGTGTTTATGTGTGTATTTTCATTAAAATAAATTTGTAGACAATCCAACAATTGGATCATGAGATATAGCTAGAATGGTGACACATGCACATGCTTGAATCCAAGTTTTAGCCATGGTTTCCCACTCTTTGGTAGTAAATAAAATAGGAAATAAATTTAGAAAATCTAGAAAAATTTGGATAGAGTTTCCTTTATTTAAGGATCATTCTAATGGCTTGAAAAATCAAAAAGAAAGAAGGAGAAGAAGACATGAAAAATAACAATATCAGCCAATAGATGTAATAGTCAAAACAAGATGAAGATGAAATCATTTTTTAAGAGATGCAAACAATTTCATAGAGTAAAATGGCACGTGCAGGCATGAAAATTGCTATGAACAAGGTACTAATCTTTAGCCATGCTTGAATCCACAACAAGAATCTCATCCTTACCAAGTGAAATTGAAGATAGATTGAGAAATGGTTGATGATTTAGGACAAACTTGAAGAATGATGACTTAGAGAGAAAATTTGGAGACCTTTGCCTACTAGGAACCTCTTTGTTTCTTATGTTTACAAATGAGGGAAAGGAGAGTTGGCTTAAGTATATATATTAGTGAGTGAGACAAAGAGTTCGTGCATGTAGAGGAGAGGGGTAGGGAGGTTGAGTTTTTGAGGGAAAGTAATGGTGAGGTGATGTTATGATTGGATGGTGAGATGTTAGGTTGATGTTTTATGATGTGTAATGATTTTGTTTGTGGGTGGCCGTGTGTTTTAGTGGCTGATAAGTTGTTGCCACATGGCTTATCCTTATGGGAGCCCACTTGGTCTAGAAAGATTTATAAAAAAAATACAATAAATCATTTTAGGTCGATTTTTGATAAATTTGTCTAATAATACTATCCGTTTTTCTCTTGCTTAAAATATGATCTCATCTTCTTAATAGATAGATTAGAATAATTAAGATTTTAATCAAACGAAATTTAAAATTTTTTAATAGATTTTACTGATGAAAGTTGACCAAAAAAATTTCATCAAGAAAGGTAAAATTGTCAAATTATAAATTTGCCTTTCTTTGATGATTATAACTTTATGTATTTTATTTTTTTATTTAAGGTCAATCAAATATTTATCTATAGAAATTTATTTGACAGATAAAATTCATTAAATAAATATATAAACAAAAAAAAAATAAGACTTAAGAATTAAATTTCTGAACACACATGTATAACCAAATTTTTATCAATTAAATAAAATATCTACCATGTATATTTATCTTATAAAATCTTCATAGAGA
>JAMLFT010006696.1:0-15730 GCA_026544285.1 Pachyrhizus erosus
TTTTTAAATATTTTTCTCATATTTTTAACTCATAATCCTTGGATAAGATCCTAATAGTGCTAATAATAATTTTAGACAAATTTTCCTAAAATTGTATTGACCAAAGGTGCTAAAATCTTCAGTTTTATATCCTAGGGGTATTTTGGTAATTTTGAAAAATATCATTTATTTTGAAAGATTTTGAAATTTTCAAAGTGATAAAAATATTCTAGGCATGTTTATAAATAGATTTTGATATTTTCCTCCTAGGTTATTGATCAAACAGACTTAAATTTGCAATTTTTCTTACTTAGGGGCAATTTTGAAAATTTTCAAAAATAAATCAATATTCATGAAATTTTTTGAGAAAAATTTATCTCATTCTACTTCATAGAATTGGAGTTATTCTTTGGTAAATTTTCAAGGCTTGAATAGATAGAAATAACATAAAATTTCAAGAAAACAAAATAGGGGTATTTTGGTAAATTTCCAACACAGGGGCAAAATGGTCATTTTCACTTTATCTTCAACCTCTAGCTCTGATTTCAAACCAAAGAAATCAAATTTTCAAACTTCAATTTCTTTTACATTTTTGGCAATTAACTTATCCAGAAATCGTCATTAACCTTTACTCTATTATTCCTAATCTTTAATTGATCAAATTAGGCTCAGTTAGAGTCATACAAACTCGAATTTTAACAAAATTCAAATTGGATAAACTCTCATTTGATTAAGGAGATTTAGTGTGAATTAGATTGTAAAACTTTGCAAAATCCAGATTAAGATAACATAGAATGATTCTACAATTCGAATTTTAAGAAAAGACAATTCATCCTACCTTAATTGCAACTTTCACAGTTCGTCAATAGTGAAACTCTGCAACCTCTTCAAAATCGTGCTTCCTTGTGTTATCCTTCGAATTTCTTCTATAGAAAGATTCGTAAGGTGATTTCGAAGCTAATGGGACAAGTTTGAGGCAACGAGAGTGAGAAATGAGGGAGAATTTTAAGATCGATTCTCCTTAAATTCGAACTTTGATTCTCCTTTTATAGACCTTTGTGGCCCTCCTTTCTTCATGGCAAAGTCTTCCTATGTTAGGGTGGTGGTAGGGGTAGCTTTGCAGAGCATGGGGTGCTCAAGGTTTAGAGAAATTTCAGAATTGAAATTTTGGCTCGAGATTGAAGATGACTTAGTTGCTTCCATGGCGGTTCAATTGTTTTTGGGAAAGGTTAAATGGATTTTAATCCGTAAAAATAACAGTAATGAGCCTAGCAATCAAACGACAATCCCTGCATTTTTAGATTCTCTTCAACCCCATAACTCTCCCTTCAAATCTGACTCAAAGCATTTTCTCACTTTGTGTTTTCTTTTTCTTTCATTTAACCCAGCGCTTTACCCTTTTTATATTTCCTTTTGCATTTCAATGTTATCCACGTCGATAGCTCAATTGGCAAATGCTGCATCTCCCTTTCTTACCCTCAAGATTGCGGGTTCGACCCCCCCCCCCCCCCCTCCGACATTTTTTTCTTTTATTTTTCTCTTTCTTTTCCAATTCTTTTCTTTTTCTTTTGTATTTTTATTTTCCATTTTCTGTTTTAAATTTTTATTAATTCTATTTTATATTTTTAAGTTCTTTCAAAAATCCTATAATCTTGATAATATTTCCTTCTATTAAATTAACTTTCTTTTTCATAATAATATATTTATTTTGATAAGAATTTAATTTATTTTGTTTAAAAATAATTATTTAATTTTCCTAATTCACTAAAATTTTATTTTTAATCTTTTGAAAATTCTATTCTGATTTCAATTTTAATTCTTCTTAATTTCTATTTCTTTTTCTTATTCTTTTGTGGATTAAATTTCTTTTTATTCTTTTTATTTATTTTAAAATTTGAAATCCTTACTAACTAGAATCTTATTTTTCTTTCTTTCTTCCCTAAATAATATTTAATTAAGTTTCCTTTTTAGGAATTATATCAAGAATAGATAGGAGATAGTTTCTAGAAGTATAATATTTTATATTGCAAAAATTTGGGATGTTACAATTTCTATTTACCTTTTATATTTCCATCTACTTTATTTCAAATGAATATGTAACGTGTGACTTAAGTGATTATGTCAAGATATATTCAAGGATGAAAATGATTGTGAATGGTTTACCTTAAGAGACTTAGCTTAAGCAAATTAGGATTTCATAATTTTTTTTTCTCAAAATTTTGTTAAATGTAAGGACTAAAGTGAGAATAAATTATAATTTTAAGGAATAAATTATAATTTTAAGGAATAAATTAGTAACTCACACAAACTTCTTTTCTCTTTTTTTAATTTCCATGTGTTGTCCTATCTTCTATGTTCCAAGTGTTTTTTTAAACATTATCCACATTTTTATCTTTTCAAAACACCTATTTTAATTTTCCATTCATTCTAAGATTTTGATTTTCAATCATTTTATCTTTCTTTAAAAAATTAATCATTTAAAATATGATTTTTGATCAAATCCTCACCACCTCAATTTTCTTTAATATTAGGAAAAAAACATGTTAAATCAACTTATTTGAACATAGTTGAATAAAAACAATATTTGAACATAGATATAAGAGATGAAACAATTCAAATAGGTCATTGGAAGTGTAGGTGTAGAGTCTAGCCTGCATTAATCATAAGCAATATCTATTTATGAAATAAGTTAGTGTTAAGTCATAAGATAAATCAAAACTCTTAAATGTTTTGATTTATGCAAACAACACATATGTTCAAACCTAAAGACTTGAACAATGTTTGATCCCTCAAAATCTATGATTTTGATTATTACAAATATATTATAATTTGATAGAACTAATGTTTAATCATAAGCTTTGATGTTAGGTTTAAGCATCCAAAGCATCAAAAAGACAGTATCTCTAACTTAGACACAAAAGAAAATTAAAATGAACTAAGCGTCCAAGACATTGAAAATGAACTAAGCATTCAATGTCCAACGTTGTTTTTATCATTCCATACGAATAATATACTTTAGACACAATTGCATTGTCATGTTAATTAAATGCTCAATTTAGTTACTTTGCTTTCACTTTTTCAAATGCTTAGAATATTTATGCTTATGCATCTTTTCAAATATATCCTTTTTGGTCTTACTAACGTTTCAATTTTTTTAAAAAAATTAATGTAAAACATAAAGCATTTGAAGGATAAGTAGACTTCTAGATCAGAAGAACTTCTTGAGTTTTGAAGTTTGTATGAAGAAAAGACAGAAATAAGAATATGCAAAAAGGTTAGATATACTTTTAAAGCAATGTCAAAGAAAGTAAGCAAAGAAATGACAAGGATGTTTCTTTCTCTTTTGACATAAAGACTAAACAACTATAGTAAAAGACATCTAAATACCCCATGCATTAAATAAAGATTCAAAATTGGAAAATGAAATTGGGGGTTCTCTTATAACAAATACTTCAATATCAAGCAAATAATACAAGAAGTTGTGAAGACTCAAGAAGCTAATGAACTTACATTTATTGCTCTGAATCTCTCAAATGTCCAATACTCTCAAAAATCTTTTTTTGAGATTATATTATTTTGTGGTAAAATTTGGGTACATCATTAATGTTGCTAAGTTACTTATAAGTTGTGCTTCATTATATATTCTCACATTGTGAGTTATTTCTTTCTTGTAAAGATTTGTTAAAGTAAGAGTGACTTAATGACAAAAAAAAAATACTTGGGGTACTAAATCTAGAAAAGATTAAGTTTGTAACCATAAGTGATAGTAAGAATACATAGGTTGGATGAGCTAGATATGATTTAGTGAACACTTGTAACTAGCTAAGAGTGGCAAATACACATACTTTTTTGTAACCTTATAATTAGATAGTGGAATTTGTCTTAAGTTGAGGAAGAACTAGACATAACGCAAGTTAAGTAAACTAATATAAAAAAAAGTGTGTTATATGCTTTTCTTTCCTTCACACTTTTAGGCATCTAAAGTGCTTGTGAACTATTTTCACATATCTCTTTGTCTTTTCTAAAGGGTTTGCAAAAAGGTTTTTAAAATTATATACACATTATTCAACTCCTCTTTTATTATGTTTCTAACCCTTCAACATACGTGCAAATGAGTTGTCTCTTTTTAAACTTTGTAAATCATTTGTATATATTGAGATTTGAGAGCGTAGACTTGAACTTAATCTTGTACATTTGTTTGTTAGATATAAACAATTAATGAGTCCTTTATCTTTAACTAAATCTTAGTGCTTAGTCAAAGATTGAAGAAGTTTTTATTCAAATAATATTTGGGAGTTTGCTTAAGAAGGTAATTGTAAAACTACTTGGAATTTGAGGTAAAAGTAGCTAGAGAAAGAATAGTTGTAACTACAAATAATTTATAGTGAAACTTAGTGATTTTACAAAAAAATTAGACGTAATCTTAATGGTAAAGATGAACAAGTATGAAAATTCTTCGTGTCCTTTTTTTATGTGCTTTTATCTAATCTTAAATTGTGTCATAAGTCATTTTATGAAAATATTTTGACAAAATTAGGTTTTACATTTATATTGTGTTATGTGCCTATGATTTTTTAAATCCTTCTTTAAGATGATATTTTGTCTTTAGATAAAAGGTTTGTAATTCTTTTTAAGAAACTTAATTTAACTATCTTCTTATGTTTTCTTATTCTTTATAGTTAAACAACAACGTCTAGTGTAAGAAAAACATACAAATATCTAACAGTGGAAGAACTTTATGAACTGTGAGATATATTTAGTAATTAAATGATTTTATTTTTATTAATAAAAAATGTCACACTAAATAAACATGTATCTCAAAATTATCAATATTTCTTTATTTAAGAGCTGTTGAAACATAAATCCTTCAAATCATCAACAATAAAACTACACCAAATACAACTCGAAGTCCAATCAAATAATCACCAAAAGCTTTTAGTTAATAGCAAAATTTCCCAACACACGAGCACAAATCAGTTGGAATTTCATATGTAATTACATGCACTGCACTAATGTCAGTTCAACAACCCACATTGAAAGCTTCTAACAAAAATATAAAACAAAATTTTACACAAGATAAGCATAAGCATGCGTTGCATGCTCACACACAACATGGCCTTCCAGGGTGTGGTGCTCAAAAAATAAGAATATCAAAGATGATTCTACTGAAGTTACAGTTGGACACAAAACATAACACCGAAAGGGAAAGTGAGTCGCTAGACCTGCGTCGTACCCAATGTTTCAAATCGGAAAGGAACAACGACTTTCAAAGCTCCCTCGAGTCAAACCAATGGTCGACTATGGTGAAAGGAAATAAAAGGCGAAGTGACAATAAGGAACAATAGACTAACGAAGTGACAAGAACAACTATGAGTGGCTGGCAAAATTCTAATGCTTCGTTTGAGTTGGATCAACCATAGTCTGTGGGTCAAAGGCACAGAGATTAGAAAAGCACAAATAAACTTAGAGAGGAAATGCGTTTACACTGTTCTCGACATCCACGTGGAATTAGCATGGTATTTTCTTTTTATTAATAAAACCATTTCCAATTACTTATCCTTTGGGTTCTATACTTCCACCTTACGCATCCCAATCATCTATTTTTTAAACGAATATATCTAACGCTTCATAAAACTCTCCCATCGTGGGAGACCTATATACCTTTTCCACACTAGACATGATCATAGTTAGACTAGGTTTTATTTAAACTCATTAGCTAACATATAAGTGCAGGCCATTAGCTTTTTTAGATGGTTTTGTAACACTTGTTTGATGGGCTTTATTATAAAGCAAGTTTTAAAATAAACATTTTGGGTCAGATTTATTATAATTTTAAGAAAGTCAGGTTCATTTTTTTTTTTTAAAACAAATCAAATCTTAAATATGAACTTAGATAAATAGATTAGACTTGATCCTTTAATTTGGAAAGTAAGTCAGCATTGAGCCTTATAAAACTTATGTTAATGCAACTCATTTTTACTCCAATTAAGTAACGTTTTATTTATTTATTTACTTTTCAACTTTTTAATTTTTTTTTATCATTTTAGTTTTTTTAACTTTTATTTTGTGAAATCAAGAAAACAACACGAAAATGCCAACATTAAAATTAGGTGTTCATAGTCCTTTTGTGAATATTTCATCACAAAAAAAGGATAAAAGAATTAATATACTTTTATTTATTTTTGGTCTTTGAATAAAAATCTTTCTAGAAAATTAAGATTAAGTCTAGTTAATCAAACCTAATATTTGGCTGACTCTAAATCTTTCAAAAACTAAATTAATAATTGACTTTATTCCTTCGTGAACAAAGACTAACCTCACACCTTAAAAGTGTATTTTTTATTTAAAATCAAAACACAAATGACAAAATGAGAAATAATATATTTGAGTACAAGATATGATATTAGACGGATGCTCACGTAGACCACTTAGTTAAGTTAAGTGGTCTATCATGGACCAGTAATTTTAACGGGCTATAATAAATTATTTTTGGTTACAATTTTTTAAAAATATTGATTTATATATCATTTTGATCTTTGATAAAAAAAAAGATTCTTTTTAATATTGGTTAATTAAAGCTTTTCTTTTTATTTTAGATTTTTAATATTTTTTATTTAGTTTTTTTTGTTAACTAACAACATTAAATGATGATTTAACATTGACATTGATAATTTAGTGACTTTTAATAGAACATAATTATGTTTTCATTAATATTTCGATTGACATATATTTGATATGTTCTTTTGGAGTTTTTGGCCTCTTTAATTAATTTTTGTGATATTAAACTTTATTGGACCTAAGTATCAAGTTTTATTAATTTTATTTTTTTTTATCATCATTGACATTGTTTTTATATACAGGTCATTTCAAGGGTTAAAATTGAGCTATAAATTGTTACTTTATATTTGACAATTTCATATTTATACTTTTAAACCTAATTGTATTATTAATGACCCAATAGTATTTTTATAGTTTTTAGGAGTTTTTGAATGAGCCTTAGTTGTTTATGAAGGGCTCATGTTTATATACATTATAAATAGTAATACTCATGATTGCAATAAATATAACTAGATTTACACATATTTTGAGGAGCTAGTTAGTTAGTTACAAGTTAGCTTAAGTTAGCTAGATTTTATTAGAGTGGTTATTTTGTCTTCTCTCTTTCTCTTCTCTTTATCTTTCAAATTCATTTTTCTTTTTCTTATTTTTCCTCCATTTTCGAGATTTAGAAGTTCGCAATGATGATTGTCATTGAGAGCTAATCTCATTTTCAATCCAAAGGTTCTAAAGCCTAATTAAATATGAGTTCTTCTATGCTTCATTTTGAATTAATGAACCATACCTTTTTTCTCTTTTCACTTTTTTGAATAGATGTATGATTTTATTTTGATTTGACAAATTGAATTAGGTTTAGAGTTAGGATTAATTAATTGTTTCACAATAATTGATTAATTATTTGTGCTAATTTGAATTGTGATTGAGTTCATCTAAATTAAGAAATGTGATTGTGTTTCTAATTTTAATAAATGAATAGGAGATGATAATCTCATGATTTCAAATTAAATTGCATGATCATGAATTTATTTTATCTTTTCTAAAATCGTAATAATTTACCGAAATATTATAATTTTGGGTTGTCTCTTTGAATTTGTTTTCAAACCCTAATTCTTTCTTTAATATATTTTAATAGTTGAATTAAATTGAAACTTTCTCTTATTTTCAAATTAAAATCTGAAATCAAATAGATTATTTTTTTGGAGATATAACTTGAGTTGGCCTATATTACAAAATTATTAGAAAATTCAATGATTTTCATAACATATTGACAAGTGTTACCGCTTATCACATTATCAAAGAGTTTAACAAAACAATCACTTGTAAATTTTATTTATGTAAACTATGTTTTTAAATTTCATTTGTTCAAAATAATTAATAACATTAAATTAGTTAGTAAAGAATATAAAACATAATTTAGCAACAAAAAAAACTTACAATATAAAATAGTTAATTTTCATACTCCTTGATGACTTGAAAAATCATTGGATTGTCAACATCATTGTTGTATCATCATTTGGTGTTATTACTTAACCATAAGAACTAAAACAAAAAGAAAAAATATCCTTAAAAAATAAATAAATAAAATTAAAGGACCGATATAAAAAAATCCTATTTGTGAGATATCAAAATGATATTTAAGCTTAAATTATAAACCTCAAAGTTTATTGACATTTAGGCTCTCTCCTCTAATCACCACTTTTACAAGCTATATTGATGTCATTTAGCAAAATATTAAAAATGATAAAAAGAAGTTATATTGATGCCATGAGTAATTCAAAAACTACTACAACTATTAAATCTTGGTCTCTAACTCCTCCTCCTTTGAGTACACACTCAACTCTTCAAATTCCAAAAAATAAAGAAAGTCACAAAGTTGAAAAACATATAACATTCAAACACCCACCAACTCCAACATCATCTACTTTTAAACCTTAAATCTTATAAGCTCATGTTAATATACATGTTTCAAACATTTGCCACCAACACCAATAGTTCATTTTACCACATTGATAATTCATAAAGTAAAATTAGCAATAAGAAATGGTAAAAAGAAAATTTTGTTGAAATTTTATGTTTTAATAATTAATGTAGGTTAATATTATAAGAAAATTATATTAGTTATTTATCATTAGTGAACTTTATTTTATGTGGTCAAATTAAGTGAGTTTGTTATACTACTAAATAAGGTGATAATGAGAATCCTATTAGATTAACACATTATAAGAAGACTATGGTCCCCAACATACCAAGTCAACACATAGTTTCTCTTCTCCCTATCTAGAAGAGTTACAAAAGTCTCATTTGTTAAAATTGAAGACGTGGATGAACGTCAAACCCTTTAAAAATCTATGATTTTGATGATTACAAAAATATTATAATTTGAAGTAAGTTAATTATTTGATGAGTATATTGACATGAATACATCCTAGGAAATGAAAATGTAATATTTCCTTAACTCAAACATATAAGTGTAAGTGAAAAAGGTTAAACGTCCAAAGTGCTTAAAACGCTAGATACGTTCAGTAGACATTTTCGTTAAATATATGTCCAGAAGTTTTTATGAAACTATACATCCAAGATGTATGATTTAAAAATGAGTCCTAAGTTAACATGCATACTAAAGAAACATCAAACTTATTTTCTGCTTACAAATTTATTATGTCTTACTTGTCTTAAATACTTTGAATGTCTAAGATAACTTATATAATAGTTTATCTATGTTTCTATCTTTATTGTTGTTCTAACATTTAAATTCAAATAAACATTTACTAAAACAACAACAAATATTATGTAGATAAGCAAACTTTTAGATTAAAGGATCATCGAGTTTTGAAATTTGTCAACAAGAAAAACTAAAGTAGTAATGTTTAGAAAAACAGTTGATCTATCAAAGCTCAAAAAACAAAAAGAGAAAAAAACAAAGGACAAACATATTTTCTCTCCTCTAACAATAGATGAACACCTATACTACGAAGATGTAAAAAAAAGTCATGTATTTAATGCACAACAGAACGAGAATAAGAAAGAAGAACATTAAGTCACAACAAACACTCTTCTCTTTATTTATAAATACCAAATGTATGAAGACCTTGAAGAAGTTAGTGAATCATTGAATATTTGAACGAACTTTGTCTTTAAGATCTTATATATACTAAATATGTAAATATCTTCTTGAGATTCTACTTTGTAATTTTTTCATATCCTTAGCTTTGCTAATTTTGTAATTCATACTTAACTTTAATATTCTCACTTTGTGAGTTATTTTGTACAAATCTTGAGAAAGACACAAGTGATTTAATATTAAAGAATACTTAGGATACTTGATGAAGTGACATCTTATAATACTTGAGTTGAGAGAGCCAAAAGTGACTTAGAGAATACTTGGTTGTATAGCCAAGAGTGATGAAGTTTTTTACTTGTTGTAATCAAACTTTTTATTAGTGAAATCTCTCATGTTGAAGGAAAACAAGATGTGGCTCAAGAGTTAGAACAAACCAGTATATAAAACCTTTTATGAGTCATATCATCCCTCATGTTTTTATACGTATTGTTTGTGAAGATATTTTATTTTCTTTACATATGCCTTTTAATAAAGGTTTGCAAAAATTACCTTTTTCTTTATATGTCAATACTAAACAATTTGTTAAAAAGCTTTTAGAAAATCACACATTCTAGAATATTGTATTTTATCTAATCCTTAATAATCAAACATATTGTAGATCCTTGGCCTTTTGAGTAATTATTCTAGAATATAAACTTGTGAGTTATTTGACTTTCACATAAAGAATAAAGAATACAATAAGGATTAAAGATTAAAATTGCAACAAAAGTTACTCACATCTTGGTGTGTGTAGGTGTAATCTAAAGCCATCTTGGATTGCATATTGCCACCCTTGGTGGTAAAGTTGAAGTATAGACACACATTCCCCTTGCAATGATCATTGTCAACTGAGAATAGGCCCTAAAGGTCTCATGCGATGAAAGTCACTAGGGGGAAACAATTGTAGAAGAGTAGGGAAAGAGGTGGTTCCCACTATTGCTTATATGAACTCGTATTCAATGGAGGTGATGACATTAGGGTGAGGGTTATTGACAATCTTAACAAGTAAAAAACTAATAATACAAGTTACAAGTAAGCAATCGTCACCTTTCAAATTTAATTAATAATTCTAACATTTATTTAATATTATCTTCAATTTTATATATAAGAAAAAAAAATCTAATTTAAGAACCAACATAATGTGATATGATTGGTAGATAACCTTGTTCCTTAAGCATGTCATCAAGGATTCGATCCCTAGTCTTTGTATATGAAAAAATATATGTTGAAAGATGTCAACTTCTTAAATGGATCTCAATATTAACCAAGAGATATCCAAATTCATAAAATAAAATACCTAATTCATAAATTTAATTAGTTTAAATAATGCTTAGATATAATGATACTATTCACAGTAATCATTTTTTCAACTAACAAAAATGAGTTATATTGTTATAACTTAATAAATGCATCATTTTCATGAAAAATGAATAATATCTCATTTATATACTTTACACTAAATCAAAGATATAAAAAATAATAATTAATACATTTAAAAATAATCATATATTTTTTAGAATTAAGATAAAAAAAAAATACTACTATTTATTTATGAATTAAAAGACTTAAGACTTGTCTATCATCAAACATATGTCACGCATCCTTACATTAGCCCGTCATGAAATTATGTAAAAATAAAAAATGTTTTACAAGTTATAATAAACGTGGAGTAGTTTTAAAGTGGCATATTTACAAATTAAAAAAATAATGTAATAGCCAGTATTTATTATTATTATTATTTTAAAAAGGTGGTATTTGGTTTAAAAAATGTTTCCATATATCATAAAAGTGACGTGAAGATAAAGTTTTTTATATTGAGTAGGAGAATATAATTTATTTCGTAGATATAAAAGTTTTCCAAAAATTAACATTAATTTATAAATAAATGAGAACAAAACTTTCCCATATTCATATGGGGATTGCTTTTCTCATAATATACTTGACTATAAAGTTACAAAATTATATTTTATAAAAATAGTCATATACTATTGCCAGAAAAAATAAATAACAACTAAATATATGTTATAAAATTTTCTAAAAATGCTATCCTTAATATCCTCATATGTAAGAATGTGAATGAAAGATTTCCATGAGAAAAGCCACCTTAGTCTAATATTAAAATTCTAAACTAAAGCGAACAAAACACATAGACGAAAAAACTCTCAAGAATACTACTGACCAAGCTTAATCAACAGTGAACATCGGTTGTAACGTGTAGACGGAGGTTTCGATGGTGGAGTTATACGGATAGTGGATTTAATTTGCGGTTACTTTGGGGTCAACAAGAGTTGGATTGAAGTGATTTGTGTGGGGCTTTGTTACGATGAAGACCAGTAATATACTAATAGTGAAGTGTGTCACGATGGAATTGAAGATAACACAAGTGATCGAGTTCTATACAATCACTTCAATGTTTCCCTTTTGGTGTGTACATGGAAGCTAATTTGTACTGTATTGTGTAGTGCAGAATGCACGGTGCCAATGAGCAATTGGTTAAGCTGCTACGTAAAAGTGGTTGCACCTTGGAACTCCGAGTAGTGGAAATATGATGTCCAAAGTTTTTTTTTTTAATTTTGACAAGAATATGATGTCAAAAGTAAATTAAAGAAAAAACTGACAAAATTAATGGCCGATAATTTTATTTTCTGCAAAAAAAAAAAAATTAAAGTGAGACAACTGTATTTCGGTGTAAAAATGGATAAATGGTAAAGGAGCACTTTATTTTAGGTGGATTGAAGTAGAAAGATGATGGAGATAGAAAGAAAGAAAAATTATAAATGTGATAGAATAAGAAAAGAAAAATAAGAAGAAAATAATGTAAAAATAAAATAAAAAGAGAATCAATATATTTATAAAAGTAGGTGTAAAATAAAGAAAATCTATATGTGTAAACAACATTTTTAAATGACTTTTATCTACTTCATTTTAAAGAGGAGAATAAAGATTTAAAACCTATCCTGTCAAACTCATGATAATGAGTTTTATGAATTTTATTAACAAAAATTATGTAAAATTGTGACATGCTAATAATATAAAATAACATGCATTCTGAGTTATAAAATGTATATTTGAAAACAAGATGAAACTTATGTTTGTCATCTCAAAAAAAGTTATGAACATTAAAATGAGAGAACATTTCTTTTTTATTAATGAGTTTTTTTATCATGTAATAGTGATAATGTAAAATAATTTTATAATATTATTTAATTATAATTTATTATTAATATGATTTTTAGAATAACTATTATAAAAGTAACAAATTTATCAATATAAAACTCTTTTATATTATTATTACATAACTTTTTTTATTTCTTTATACAATGTTATGTTACACAAAATTGTTTAATAAGATCATAATTTATAACTATACAAAAATAGAGCCTTTTCATTAGACTCATAACTGACATCATTAGGCCAAATAGTGTAACTCATCATACTTAATTACTCATATCATAAATCTAATAACTAATATTTGTTTATTATAATATTATAAATCTTATTTCTATAATTAATATTAATAATTTAAAATCTAATATAAATAACTAATATCTATAATGTTGGATTCAAATTATTAACTCTATTTAAATATTTATTTTATGATTATTTGACACTTATTTTAAAATATATTTTTAATTTTTTTTATATTAAATGTTTTTCCCAAAAATCAGCTTTATAAAAATAATTACTTTGAATTTATCAATTTTTTTGTTAAATTTTCATTTTATTGTCTTATATCTTGACTATTCATGTTGTTTCAAATTAATATGTTACAATTTTGTTATCCAAAATGAGTAAAGTTTTTGGTTAAATCTAAAAGGAGATTGATCGATCTCGTATGTATGATGATTCTAATTAAAAAAATAAAAAATAGAACTGTATAAGTAACATGAGAGTAGAGTTGAGTAAACAGTTAGAGACTCGTAGGTCAACCTGTTTACCCAACTCTAGATGAAAGCATCTTTTCGAAAGACATTTTAACACTTAATTCAATAAATTCACCTGGACAATTACAAGAGATAATAAAATGTGTCTCTTTAAAAGCCACATTACAGTTAATAACTTTTTTTTTTTCAAAAATACACTTAATAGCTTGCCCTATCTATATGACTTATCCTATTTTATTTATAGATTTGATCTTTAGTAGACTACTTGGAAAATTAAACTAGACTTTAAAAATGATCAAGTCAAATTTTAAAAATAACTTATAGTAGATATTCGGTAGTCCTTTAACCTTAATTTTATTAAAACAAATCATATTTTTTTAAGCCAAGTGTGACTTGATAGAGAAAAATATAGTCTTGATATTATAATTTTTTGAATGATAATCATAAATGATAGTGTGTCGATGGTTTAAAGATTATGAATTAGTTTTATAATAAGAATTTGGAAAAATAACAAATTATGTTGTTACCATCTTAAAGTCCATAAATAGACTTTTAGACTATGTAAAACCTCCAAAAAAAGTCTCTCCTTATCATTATAACTATGACATAAAATGTATTTAAATTTAACCTTTTAAAATAGACTAGACCTTCAAACAAAATCAACTAGATCTTAAAATTTAGCTTATAACAATAAAACAATTCAAGTTAAACTTTTATAATTTTGAAATAAGACAAACTTAAAGTTATTAATTAAATATATTATATAATTAAATATTTATTTTATATTAATATTTAGTTTAAATTTTAATTTTTTTAATCTTGTAAATATGTCATTATTTTATTTTTAGTTCATGTAAATTATATTATTTTATTTTTATTTCTTATAATTTTTTTGTTTTCAATCCTTGCTAACCTAACATCTATTGCATGTCAGTGTAACACTTACCTATATTAGCAACCAATTGTCATGTCCATTATGGTTAGAAACCTATTTTTTTTAAAAAATATTACATGAATTAAAATAAAAATCAAATAAATTATAAGAATAAAAAATCTATTTATGCTTTTAAATTTTTATCCAAAATTTGAATCTCTTATATGATTTTTGTTTATTTGAACTTACATAAAAAAATACCAATACAATGCATGATAAAATTGTTATTGATTAAAGTCATTGAATGTTTTGAGCTATAACTTATATTATTTAATTTTCATTCTTAAATTTTATGAATAAATTGATTATGACCAGATAAGTAAATGTTCACCTAATAATATTTCATAATTATATTATTATAAGATAATAATTATATTAATTGTGTTATTTTTCTATTCATCTACTAATCAAGACTGCTATAAATAATTGAATAATTGATGATGTCCAAGTGTATGTCATAATTTTTTATTCATAGCTTTTTCCTCAATTAATTTAAACATTTATTGAACTCAAATAAAGAAAGAGAATTATGATAGTATTTAGTTTTAGTTTAAAAATAAATATAATAACGTCACGGAATATGAGATTTGATATTTAAAATTTTTATTTGCGCCACACGTACATATATGATTTTCATTATATATTTTAATATTTGTTTATGTTTGTTAAAATAAAATATTAATAAAAGCCAAAAAAATAATATTCTCAAATCATTTTGCATTAAATTCAATTAAATATATCAAATTTAAATTTACACTTTTAATATAATAAGATAATAAAATAAAATAAATAAAACTACCTTTCCTATTATAACCATACAATTTAAAAAAAAAAAAAACATACAATCTGCAAATATTTATCACTTCTTGTCTAAGGCATATCTGCCAATTACTTTAACAAGACATCTAAACACGTAAATCATTCGGTATATATTTGCCTAAGTTCAATGACTGATTTTAAATTTAAGTTTTATATATAATTGTGTTAAATATATTAAGAATATTTTTATTATCTGTAATAATTATGCTGAATTGGAACATAATATCTTTAATAAAAGAATAAATTATACTTAAATCCTTTTTACATGCCACTTATTATATTTTCACTTTTTAGTTAAAATATCCCATAATAACCTATTTTTAAAATTTTATTATAAAAATGTTTCTTATACCGTTACATAACATAACGGATTCTATTAATAAAAATATATTTTATATTTATTAAATATTTTTTAATAAAAGATTATTTTTAAAATTAAAATAATAAATTATATTC
>JAMLFT010006697.1:0-15729 GCA_026544285.1 Pachyrhizus erosus
ATAAAAATAATAATAAATATATGTAATTACATCTTAACCATATGTGTTATTTATTGTATTTAAATAAATGTTAATAAAACATCCTTTAGTATACTTTTTATATTTAAAATTATAAAATTAGAAAACACATCAAGTGAGAGGACATTTTATATATATATATATATAAAAAAAAGAGTAAAAGAGATAAATCTAGATTATTGAATGTTATTTTGAATGGTTGAAATTATAACATATTAAATTATATGAGTTTTTTTAAAAATTATATAAATTTTTAAATAATTATACAATATCAATTTTTAATAATAGTTATATAATCTAAATTTGTTCCTCTAACTTTTATGTAAAAATAGCACTTTCATTATATATGTTTCCATAAAATTGTGTTGATGTTATTCTAAATTTAACACATCCTTATTATGACTTTGTAATAATTAATAAAATATAACTAATGAAAAAATAATTAAAAAGTGTGTTTAAGAATATGTAAGCTTATATTGCTATAACACTCCTCTTTTATTTATACTTTTAAATTATAGTATTAAAGTTTGGAGTAGTAAAATTAATATTTGTGTAATTTATTGTCATATTTAACATTAATTTATTTTGTTGATATTTGATTTCGTAAACATTATTTATTTTTCACAATGAGAAAACAAAGATTATTTTTCAAGTTTGATAAGTATTTTTTATTGTTCCTTTTAATTAATTTTATATTGTCTCAAAAGGAATTTCTTTAAACATACAAAATGCTAATTGCATGTTGCTATGAACATCAAATATGCTCCACCATTTCGTCTCTAAATAAAAGAAAATATAGATAACATTTGGAAAATACATTTATTAGGTGAAATAGCTAGTGTAACTTCCAAAATTAAGAAACAAATCACTAATAAGGAAGTATTTTTTGCATTTGAATATATAAACATAAGTGTTTGATTTAATTAAGATGGGATATATTATCACTGAATTAAAAATATTTTTTATTTTTTTCCGCTCGCCCTTATATTCTTCTATTTTTCATTCTTTATTTTTTATTACAATTATAACACTCGTTAGATTTACCATTGTATAATGATTTCTTCGCTGCCCTTTTCTTCACGTACATTCTTAAAATCCTTTCTTTTTATATAACATCCTCAATATCACTAAAAGGTATTTTTATTAAAAAATTTGGCTTATAATATATATATAATTGTTTCTATTGATTTAAACAAAACTAGTCTTCGTTTTAGTGAGATGATAAGATTAACAGTTTTATAAATCTAAATGATGACAGGTTTGAAATTTTTTTCTCACTTTCGAGCGTTATTGATGGATTTTTTTCCTTAATAAAATTTGATGGGTACAATTTTGAAAGATTAGTTTTGGATGTTTGAAATAGTCGTACGTGAATCGTCCGTGAGAAGGAAATTTTTTAGCATCCGTGGAAATCAACAGCGCTCATCCAATAATATAAATAGATTCAGGATATTTCAAATGTTCATCAATTTCTAAGCCAATTTTTTTTTTATAATACCTGTCAATCCAATATGTATCAAAAAGAAAGAAATTCATATGTTGTTTAGATATAAAATTATATAATTGATGATGAATAAAAAAAATTAATTTACACTATTTATATAAATAAAAAATATATATATTTTTAGTAATTTATTATTTAACAATTTTATAAATAAATATGTTTGACTTTGATTAATTATTGAATGAATAATCTGAAAAAATTTATTAAAAAATGTGTGAGTGAGAATAAAATATGTTAAATTTTATTTTATTGATTTGTAGAAACAGTTATTAATCCCGAAAGTAATTGAGCATTGTAAATAATATCAAAATAAGTTATTTGATTTCTCAAAAATAACTATTTACGAAATATTCTGATTGATAGATGATTTTGATAAATAAAAAAGTTATGTTAAGTGTTACCGTATAAAGTGACGTTAAATATGAACTATTAAGACATTAATCGTTGTAGTTGTTATAATTATCACTTAATAGTTTATTTAAAAATGAAATAGGTGAGAGAATAAAAGGGTAGTAGAAATGAAAAATATACCATAAATTGGAGTTATTTGATTAAGATTAATTGGTCAGAAAAAAATAAAAATATGATGGGTTCCACTTAAACAAATCTATATTTAGATGGTGAAAAATAATGGAAAAATTGCTCACAACATATATAATAAATTTTTATTATCTAAAATAGCCCTTTTATTTCCTTTGTTTATCCCTAGATCCTAATGTCGCACTACATTGTGCTTTCGCAATTTACTTCGTGTTGATATTGTTGTGTTTTTGCTATTTGCTCCACTCCGTCCTTAGTTGATCTGATTTGGTTCACTTAGGTAAAAGTTGATAATTAATTGTTCCTTTTTCATAGTTGACTGTTGTGATTTGGAATATTTTGAGTTGTTAATCAATTTCCAAGACAACAATTTCAAGAGTATCTGTTGTCAAAATTAAATAAATAATATAGAAATAAATGAGAGGTTAAAAATTAGAATAATTTGGTTAAGATGAATTAGTAAAGAAAGAAATTACTGAGGAGATCTAGTTTAGTAGGTGAAACGACATGTGTGAGTTTTTATAAACACATTGTACCTGGGTTTAATTCATACAAATAAAAACAAGAAAAAAATTAAAATATAATGGATGTTACTTGTTTCTTTTATGCTTAAATGGAGAGAACAATAGAAAAATAACTCATAACATAAGTATTAAATTTTTACTACCTAAGATAACCATTTTATTTATTCTTTCGTTTGCTCGCTAAACCCTAGTGTTGCACTGCACTGTGTTTTCCCAATTTATCCCATGTTGATGTTGTTGTGCTTCTCCGATTTGCATCACTCAACCCTTGGTTCCTTTGACTTTATTTACTTAAGTAAATGTTGATAATCAGTTGTTATTTTTTCGTAATTGATCGTTGTGTTTTGGTATATTTTAAATCGTTAATCAATTTCCAAGGCAAATTTTAAGAGTATTTGTTCTTGAAATTAAGAGGAGATAATAGAAATAAATAAGAGATTAAAATTTGGAGTTATTTAGTTAAGATGAATTAGCAAGGAAATAAAATTACCAAGGAATTATAGCTTGGTTGGACTCAAGTTTAATTTGTACAAATAAATAAAAATGTAGTGGATCTCACTTAAAAATATTGTTATGCTTAAATAGTGAAGAAATGGCTCACAACACAGGTGTTCAATTTTTACTACCTAAGACAACCCTCTTATTTCTTCTTCATTTGCTTATCGAACCTTATCGCTGCACCACACTATTCTTTTATGATTTTTTCCCTGTGATGTCAATGTGCTCTTTGATTTCCTCCACACCGCCCTTAGTTACTCTGATTTGGTTCGCTCGGGTAAATGTTGATAACCATTTGTTCCTTCTTCATAATTGATTGTTGTGATTTGGGATATTTTGGATCATTAATCAAATTTTAAGATAATAATTTTGAGAAAATCTATTCACTAACACGTTTAATAAAGGTTAAATATGTGAGAAATTGATAAAAGGGAGTGAAAACAAAACGAGTGATTAAAAATGAATTTATTTGGTTGAAATGAATTAGTAAGGGAAAAAATTAAAAATCGATAGATTTCACTTGAAAAATATTTTTATGTTAACAGTGAAAAACAACATGAAAATGGTTCACATCGTACTTATCTCCTAAAACAACCACATATTTTTTTCTTCTTCTGTGTACTCATTAAACCCTCATACTGCATTGCATTCTCCTTTTTCAATTTATTACACTTAACTCTTAGTTGCTACAATTTGGTTCATTTAAGTAAATGTTGATATTCGATTATTCATTTTTCATTATCTATTCTTGTGTTTTTTTATGTTTGCCATTGCAGCGATAAATAATTGATTTTGTAATATAATTTATTGTCATTTTTTTTGCATTACCCACAAATTGATTGTTTATGTCTAAAAGTGACTGTTATTTTTTTCACCATATTACTATATAATTGATTGTGTAACAATGACAATCAAATTTTTTGTCTTAAGTGTTGAGCAGCATTTTTTTAAATTGTTTATACACAAGGTGTTATCAACAGTACATGAATAACACATTATAATCTTATTTTTTTCCTATTTTCTTTCTTAAACCAAACAAGTTCACAATATTATTTATTTTAAATTTTATTTTTATTTTTTTCAAATCAAATAACTAAAAAATTTATCTTATTTTATATTTATTTATCTTTTTTTCAATTTTCAACTATCATATTTATTTTTTTCTATCAAATAGAATGTAAAAGATCACATTTATAAGAATAGAAATAAGTTTTTTTAAAAAAATAAAATGAATAGTAACAAGTTACAAATCTTATGAATATATGTAAAAATTATTCACGATAAATATAAATAATTATTCTTAAAATTTTATGAGAATAAACAGACAAAAATACCTCAATACATGTCACATTTCATACTCTCACATCTGTTTGTATATATATATATAAATGATATAAAATGACATGAACAAGGTAAAATTTTCTTAATCATATTATTTTACATTAGAATATTTAATTTATTTTGAGTAGTTGTGAAGCCTCTCGTTATCCAAGAGGAAAAGTTCCAAATAAGGAAGAGAAGTTATTGGTAATTAGGTGTCTAGAAAACACTAAAATATTGATGGACTTAAAAGTTTTTTGAGGCAAAACAAAGGGGGGGAAAAAAAGGCTGTGAAGAAAGCAAAGCTGACGCGAGACGCATGGGTCATATACAAACAATTCCAGCGGCAGGGAAGCGGCAGAAACCTGCACACCCCAACAACTATTACAACCATAACAATACATCACTCATTTACCAACGCCTCCTTCCTTCACACACTACCCCACGCCAAGCCACGCCACGCCACGCCATGCCAATCTTCTCTTTCCCTTAATTCCTCCCATCTATTACTATTATTATTATTATTATTATTATTTTTCTGTGATTAATGATTAATTATGGAGTAGTATTGTTTATAGAGTAGTAACTGTTTACGAGGATTATTTGAAATAAAAATAAAATAAGACTAAATTTGGTATATGTATTTCTGACAAGGTATTTAAATAATGTTGGCATTAGGAAAGCAATAATAGCAAAGGCGACACTAGGTGTGAAGAAAAGCCAACTGGACGCGAAGAAGGGAAGCAAAGAAAAAAGAGAAGGAAAGGGCAGAATAAGGTGTCTCTCTCTTGGACTGATTCGCTTCAAACGCATCTATCTCTTCCCCACCTCTTTCTACTACCACTACTATTAAGGCAAAGTTGGTGAAAACAAAGAAAAGCAAGGATGGTGGTGGTGGTGGCTTCTTTCTCAACAGACACGATTTGTTCCATTTTCTTCTGATTCCTTCTCTTTCTAGCCATCTCATCTCATTTATAATTTTTTTGTTTTGGTCCACCCTCATATTGAAGACTCCGCCTTATAGGGGCATCTTTATTTCTCTTTCATTCTTTTTGTGTGTTTGTGATTATTGCCCTGACCTTTGCATTGCTCATTCCTTTAATTCCCCCATCCATTTCCCATCTTTCTCTCACTCTTCCCCGCTCCCCCCTTCATATTCTCCACAGCAATACTCTCTCCCTTCATCTCATCTCACTAAATGGCTGTTCAAGCTCAATATCCCTCCAATGTACTCTTCCTAAACAGGTTTGCATTCTTCCTTCTTCATTTCAATCCATCCTCCTTGTCACATATTATGCACTATCAATCCTGATTAACATATAACGCATTTGCAACAGTAAAACTGGGCAAGAAGCATACGACCATTCATTGCAATCTCCGCCAGGCGAACTCCTCCATCAACCCCATATGCTATTCAACAACGGAGGTATGTTTCATACATATTTTTGTTTCTTCTACCCAACAAGGGTGCATCACATTAAACTATTCAAAAATCCCCAATCCCCAATTCATGTTTGATCAAACAGGTACTAGTTCTCGAAAGAGAGGAAGAGAAACAACAACAGCTGCCGGGATTGCGCCAAACGTTATCAATTCACTCTCCTTGCAATCCCAATCTCCACAGCTCGTAGACCTCACTCAACTTCATAATCAAAATGTAGTCTCCACCGGGTTACGCTTATCCTCTGGTGAACAACAACAACAAAGACAACAATTACATCATCAACAACAACAACATGGGTGTTACTCCTCTCCTTTCGTATCTCTATTATCCGAAGGTCTATCCTCTCAAATCAAACAACAACATGACGAAATAGACCAATTTCTTCAAGCCCAGGTACTTTTTCCCCCTCTTTAAATCTGTATTAAAAACTTGCATCATTAATTATCATCCGAATTGCAGGACTAGTTTTTTGTAACACAAAGAACCAATGTTTGAATCTTCTTCGTTTAGAAATGTGTTTACATTTAGTGATTAATCGTGACTCTAACAAGATTGTTAAGAGGACACATAGAAAAAAGAAACTTTTATTGTTGTTATTAATGATATTGGTAATTTAAATAATGATGATGAGTTGCGGGTGGAAATGAATTTATCAGGGGGAACAATTGCGGCGGGCATTAGCGGAGAAGAGGCAGAGACATTATCGGACGCTGCTAAGGGCAACGGAGGAATCAGTGTTGAGGAGGCTGAGGGAGAAGGAAGCAGAGGTGGAGAAAGCGACGCGGCGTAACGCGGAGTTGGAGGCACGCGCGGCGCAGCTTAGCGTGGAGACGCAGCTTTGGCAGGCGAAGGCGAAAGCGCAGGAAGCGACGGCGGCGTCGTTGCAGGCGCAACTGCAGCAGGCTATGATGAGCAGTGGCGGTGGTGAGGACGGGGGAGGGCTATCGTGCGCCGGGGGCGAAGCGGAGGATGCTGAGTCAGCTTATGTTGACCCGGAGCGAGTGGGTCCCAAATGTAGAGGATGTGCGAGACGGGTGGCTTCGGTGGTGGTGTTGCCGTGTCGTCACCTATGCATCTGTGCTGAATGCGACAGACATTTTCGAGCATGCCCTGTTTGCCTCACTGTAAAAAATTCAACCGTTCAAGTCTATCTATCTTAGTGCCAATTCACATGCCCATCCATCACACCAAAACCTAATATGAAAATCTCATTAAACAATCAAATAATACCCTTTTTTCTTACTTTCTCTCCCTGGTTTCTATCTTTCAAATGAAAGAAAGGAGGACTTTTTTTGTTGTACATGATGGTTGAACTGAGAAGGTTGGGTAATTTGGCCGTGAGACTCTGTTTTTATTCTTTTTATTAGTTTTTAATCCTCCTTACATTTTATACTAGTATTTCTTAGTGATATGTACATGCTAGTGGCGTTTTTTTTTTTTTTCTGTTGTTGGGTTATTTCTCTCTTTTACAAATTTTATTGAATTGATATTTATTATATTCTTTCATTGGATAGATACTTGACTGGGATGCCTTTCCAAATTCAGGGTGTCATCAATGTGTTGTTGTCTCCATTTAGATGCCAGAATCTTGCATAATTTCGAAAAGCTTCGTTAATTTGGCATCCATACTAATATGATGCTAATTGCACTAGGATTTAGTAACTTTTCATTGCTCTGGCCAATGGTTTTTCAATTTTAGTATATGGATATGTTTAATTTACAGGTGTTAAGTAAGATAATAAGGTTTTACAAAACTTTGTTTGTTTTCTTTGAAAGAATTATATCATATTCAGGTTCCAAGCACTATATTACAAACGGTAGATCAGTTGGCTAATAGGGAGATGGTTTCGGTTGTGGGAACGATTGATTTTTGAACGGACTCAAATGGCTGTCTACATTTCATGGTCTTCACTGTCGGGTGGAAATAGTGCTGTCCACATTAAATATCTTTCTCACTTTAAATATATGGATTTTGAAATTTGATCTTTTATTTTATAATTTATGTTTAACTTCTTGATAAGGATAGAATATTAAAATTATGTTTTTGAAAAATTATTTAAATGTATCGATAATAATATATCATATTATTGAAAACTGTTAACAGATAATTTAAATGACCGAAATAAGACATAATTGATTATTATAATATATAATTTATATGAATAATAAATAAAAATTAAGTTTTTTTTCATAATATTTTCACCTTTCTGTTAAAGTTAACACATTAAGTAAAATTTTATTGCCTCCATTTTCAAATTTCAATCATTTTGTTTTTTAAAAAATGTTTATTATTTTACAAATACTACTTTTTATGTTTTGTTTGTCCTTTTTTCATCATACATGTCCAATAATTATTATGTAATTCTTAAAGCTGTTGTTTAAGTAATTTTAAGAAACTTTGTGATATCAAAGTATCGACAGAAGAATTTAATTTATATGTATTGTTTGTGTAATCTTTTTTATATGTACATCTAATTTTTTATATATAATTATTATATCGTTCTATTTATTAATAGGGTGTGTCAGCATAATAAAATCTTATTGGATGTTTACGTAAAAATATCTTATGTTCATAATGTATGTAAATTAAACTTTTAATAGAATAAATAAGTCTGACAAGAGGAAAATTTAAGTCTATCAAATTTTTTTCTTCTAAATTTTAAGGGTTGATTATATTTTTATTTTTTGTGTAAGACTATAATAACAATTTGAGAATGGGCTGAAGTATGGTTAGGTGAAAAAGTGAAAATGTGGGAGTAGTGAATTTTAATCATATATTTTTAAATAAATTATTATGATTAAATTATTTAAAATAATTTTGATTTTTTTATCATGGTTATCTAGTTATATAATTAAAATTTATTTTTTTTATTTTGTACACTTTCGTGTGCATACACGCACATATTTTTTAGATAAATGCATACATACACAATACATGTATAGAATTTTACAAAAATGTGTGTCAATGTATGTTTAATGTAAGGTATTTTATTAATTTTTTTGATGATTAATCTTTATTGAATAATTTGACTGGTCATCATTAGTGGAGTTTCTCCTTCTAAACACATTTTTCAATTCACAACACTTGAACTGAATTTTGTTTAAGAAATTTAAGTCCAGTTCCACTTGATGTTAGTAAAAGTTTTTTACACTAATATTTAAAATTTTTGAATCACTTAGTTATGTCAACACCATTATTAAAAAAAAATTAGAATGATAATATTTTGTTGTGCATCATGACTACACTTTATGTGTTTTATATAATTGAAACTTATCTTCATTGTCTTTCAAAATAATGTTAAATCTTGTAAATAACTGTTCAATGAATGTTGACAATATTTCACTCATTCGTTGCAAAAAGTCGCAATCAAAACATCCACCTAATCCTCTCCTATCCCTTTTCTACTTAATGGGATGACATTCCCTTTCTTTCATTAACACGTTTGTATTTTGTTGGTGCATTACATAGGATGAACAACCAATTTCTCAATATAAACACTAATCTTTTTCACTTTCATTTTCTTCGTATTTATACTAATGATCAATTTGAGTTTCACTTTATACCCTACAAGCATGTCGATGAAAAACTCTTCACTTTTTCTTTAAGTAATTAATTGCAAATGTTGTCAATCTACTACATAACTTTCCTTTTTTAATATGTAACTTAAAAACATAAAAAAATAGAAACATCAAAATACATATTATTTACACTTATGTATGAATGAAATAATTGTTTTTTAAACTCAAATTACTTCCTTTGTCTGATTTTAATTGTCTTGTAAAAAATATTGTTTCAAAGTAATTCTCATTCTAACTTTTCAATATAGTGTTAATTATTTTTTCAATTGTACTCTTAATATATTCTTGTAATATTATTATTTCATTGCATCATATTCAATAAACCCAATTAAGATTAAGATTAATTTAATAAAATTATTGATCTCTTTCATTTATTAAATAGTTTTCTTGATTTGTGTAAAAAAATCTAAGATAACAATTATAATAGAACAAAAATAATAGTATTTTTTCCTAAATAAAAAAGTCATCACCCGTTTAATATCTACCAAATTGATTATGAACTCAACCACCAGAGGCACAAAGTTAAAGTCGCACTAAGATGTCATTTACATCACTTATCATTGCTATCCATTATCTTTACAACTCAAAAACCAACTTAAATACTCAATATGACATTCAATTCTTCCATTTTCTCCAACACAACCATCCTCAATTCTAGAATTGTCACCCAGAACATGATCATTTACTTGTTATGACCTTAGCAAACTTTTTATATTTAAAATTAAAATACAATTTTTGACTCAACATAATGATATGATTAACTGGTAAAGTTTTATAAAATTTCAATAAGTTATATTACTCTTTTTTATAATTGGTCAACATCACAAGTTATTTAGTGGTAATAGGACCACTTCAAACAATCATTTGTATTTTTCTTTAATTTTGACCATTAAAATAAAATATAACGATATAAATTTATACTTTTTATTTATTACAATAAGAACTATTCTTCTTTAATATTCTCTACAGTAGATTAACAAATTATACCAATAATACATTTTAAAACAATATATAGTTACACTTTGTTATTACACTCATTAATAAAACAAGGACGTGTATACTAAAAAATTCCAAATAAATATGTATATTGTTAGTGTAATACTGTGAACCAATTAAAAATTACAACTTATATGACTTTTAAAAAAAATCTTAAATTAAGAGTCGGGGATATTACTATTTAATTGTCGTTTAATGTAGGAAACTGGGTGATTATCAAGATATTAACTTCAACAGAAAAGCCCAAAACACATTATAAAGGCCCATGTCGTTTTGGAGAAACATTGGCCCCATCCCGATTCTTGATTTCTTCTTCCCGTCTGTGTTTTTCTTCTCAAATCTCTTCCCAAGATGGATGGTATTTTTAAGAATACAGTAAAAAAAATGGTACATTAAGAATACAGTAAATAGTCGTACATAACTACACACACAATTTGATTTTAAAAAATTATACTGTATTTAATAGATTTAAAATATCTTTAATTACTAACTAATACTACATATTTATAAATATCGTTACCTTTTGCAGCATATAATGACTAATTACCTGCCTTTTCCTTTTTGTTGCTTAACCTTTCAATTAAAGCAAGTTATGGTCGTGCACACACAAACACCGGAACTGGTAAGACATTACTAACAGAGGCGGTTCAAGCGATTTCCACGAAAATCGTCCTTCATCTTCCATGCCTCGATTCTCTTTAACATTACTATTATCCAAGTATTTAGCAAATCCATATAGTTCATAGTCAACAGCAATAAAACAAACACAATCCCTCTGTTTTAACTTCCAAGATTTTTTTTTTTAAAAATGAAATATTGAAAATCAAATCAAATATCGAAAGAATCAAAGAAAAAAAAAGTATTATCCGCCCAAACAACAAGAGAATTGGACAAGCCTTGGCATCTCATTTGATGTGAAGTCTTGTTAATGAATCAAATAAAGACAATGCTTATAGAATTAATAATGGAAATTTTTTATTGAAAAATAAGTTGAAATTATATTAAAAACTATAATTACATGGATACATTAATATTAGTTTTTAATGAAAGGTTATATTTTAAGTTCTTAGTCCTTAAGCTGATGATTAGTATTTGTCTAGTTCATTATTAAAGATATCGAACTCAAATCAAATACAAAATGGTAACAATTTCTTGGCCAAATTCAGAGAAGCATAGGGGTCGCTATTATTAGAAGACTCTAAAATAAGTGGTCAAAAACAGATTGGATCTTAGGTCTATCTATTTTCTTTTGCTATTATACGATTCCTACTAACTGATAATACCGAGTGGTTATGGCACTGACTCGTATGGATATCATGTACACAGGCGCCATTATCAGATTATCACCACATGGGATCACGCTCCACTTTGTCCACGCTGCCGCCGCAAATTAATATATCAATTTTGTTAATTATTGCTACCGGACTAATGTTATATTTTTTTAGTACTATTTATAAAAATTAAATGAAAAATAAATACATATTCAAATTTTCTTTATTTAATAATTGAGAAAAATATTTAAAATATTTAAAATTATTCTTGTTCTTATAATAATATTTGAGAAATTAAAATATTTTTTTCTAAAAATATATAATTTATTTTTTATCTCTTAGATTGATTTCATTCTTACATTCTAATTCTTATGATACACCTTCCACAGCATATACCTTCTACCTTCCCGATCTGCCACTCCTCCATCTAGATCTCTGCTGCTGCTGTTGCTCCGACGCTGCCATTGTTCCATAATCGGTCCTTCCACCATCTCCGGCGGTTCCTCCACCGTCTCCAACGGTCTCTCCTTTTCAAATAAGGCATCTTTTCTCCGTTCAAATCAAAACCACAACACTCGTTCATTTTATGTAATATCAGTAATTAATTACAACCTTAATTCAAAACAAACATCCGTAGTTTGTGAATTAATTTCATAGGTTAAATTGAAAAAAAAAATAATTGGCACTGATAGGAAACCGCAGAATGTAAATGCCACAGTAATGCCTAATCATCGGTTAACAGTTTTGGGAGCAATTGGAGTAGCGGCAGAGTGATTGAGTTCAAAGCAAGTCGTCGTTCTCAACATTGTTTAAAACTTTCTGTTTGTGATGGCGGGGGTCGTATTGTTTCTGATAGCAAGCAAAGGAGGCACCAAAACGTTTCTTTGCACTGAAGGCAAGGCAAGCGCCGGTGGAGGCTTGCAAAGGCAGCGAAGTGTCGACGAAGATGGTAAAGGGAGTGTTGGGGAGAAAAGGAAAATAAGAAAGGGAAATTTTTAATGTGAAAGGGCATCGATGCAGACGAGTTCGAAAACGAAGCTTAGCTTCGAGACCAAGGTGTGACGGTTCGGTGCTGAATGTCAGTCTTGGTTCGGAGTTAGGTAAGGGCGTGTTTGGATTAGGTGGAGGCGGTGAGCGGTGGTCAGTGTTTTATTTTGACATGAGGCGGAGCTTGCAGAGGGCGGTGATCAGAAGGTTGCCGGAGGAGATTGGAATGGAAGGAGGAGTGATCTGATAAAGATAGTCCATGATAAAAATGTATGCCCGAGATTAATCTGAAGGCTAATAACTGTAGTGCATAGTGGACCGCATGAAATAATTTAATTATACTAACACATCTTGTTCATAATTTTTAGTAAAAAAAATTATTTATTATTCTTTAATTATTTCTCTGAAAGCAGTTACCAATTCTACGCACGTATGATTTGCAACTCCAAGAGAAGAAACAAAACCAATTTAATTATTTTGAAACGGGAAAACAAAATGCCAGAAGATGGGAAATTATTACATCAAGATGGTTTGGTTTCGGTGAGAGTACGTAACTTGAAAATATGGTTTGGTTGTGGGTAAGAGGTTTACAGATCAAATAAGTTTGTGCTGTCATGAATGTATGAATGAATGCAATGTCAGATTCCTACCATTTCATTCAAGGAGGATCATGATTTGCTTTTGTAAAATTTAATTCGTAATCCATATTGATGATTGTATTCAAATTAATCTTAACCAGTGAACCTTATTGGAGCCTTGTCATATTTTTCCTGTAAGTTGATGAATGTGAATAAATAAATGGCACACTTGTATGCTTATCCAGAAGGTTGGGTATAGATAGACGGCAAGAAACTGTGATATTAATAAAATAAATTATACTATAAAGACTCAATAGGGTCGATGCTTATCGCGGGGTGGACTAATTAATTAATGGAAGTAAACCATATGCTATATTTCTTGCCAGATGATCAAATGCATTATCTCAACAATTGTTGGGCGTGGCTCTCTTCTCTTTTGCGTAGTTGTTTTTTGCGGTTGTGTAACCCTTGCTGTAAATCGAAAGAAAAAAAGTAGTCTAATATGAGACTAATTGGGAGTTATCATTAATTAAAAGATTAGATGAATAAAACTAAGCACGTGGTGAACTTGGCATTTGGAAGCAGATACAATTCTCTGTCCACGAATGTGATAAATCCAAAAATTACGTAAATTTATAGTTAACAGCTAAAGTTAAGCACATAATTTAGTTTTTAAAAATATGTTTTTTTAATTAATTCCTATTGAAATTTTACTTTTTAAAAAGTGTTCACCTAATTTTTAGTTTAGAGATTAAAAATACAATGTGTTTTAACATAAAGACTAAGAATGAACAATTTTTTTAAAAAATTAAAACAAAATAAATGACATATTTTCATAAATTAAAATATATTTCAGCAAAATAAAATGAATATGCCTAGAAAAAATTTAAATTAAAAGGATGATAAAAAATTACACTTTTTCTCTACCATTATTTTTAATTTTTGATGCATTAACTTTTATTTTGATTTATAAAAATTTTCGTTTCTTAAATTTTTGCAAGATTTATATCTTTTGAAAATAAAAATAAAGAAAGGAATTCTTGAATGCTGATACCATCTCTTGAGGATGGATCATTCACATTCAAGTTTTATAGTTCGGGCATAGCAACGTCAGGATTTTCTTCTAACTCTTAGAATATTGAAAAATCATATCACATGTAATTGAACTTTGTGACTCTCAAATTGCTACATACTCTCAATGATCAAGATGATCTCGTCCGGCAGTGAAATTTCTTGAATTAAGGATGACCTTGTCTATAAGAGGTACCATGCCTTCATGTACACTACTATAAATAAATTTGTAATTAAATTTAGTGATAGAATTATTTTTCTCTTATTAATTTTGGAATAGTTAAATTTTTATATAAGTATTCTTAAAAAAATTAAATGATCATACAATGAAAATATAATTGACACTATTGTTTAATCATAAATTATTATTGTTATAATTTTTAAGATAATTATTATAAAAATAATAAAAATTATTATACATAATAATTTATGATTAAATAATTATATAATAACAATATATAATTATTTTATACCATTAACACATAATTTTTTTTAAAAATTATATGTAGATTACTTTGTCATTAATATTAGTGTTTCTAGTAATGATACTTATACATATTTCACTCCAAAATAAACCTTCAATTTTTATTTTTTTTATTAATTGACTTAAATATCAAAACGTTTTTACATATATCTATTCCTAATTTGGATCAGTTATGACCTACTATAAAGCTAAAATATTAATCCAGTGATGATAAAGAAAAAAAATCTAGAAACATAACTAGAAATGCATATTGCATTAAATGATTCTAACTTATGGAAACCTAGAAATACATTAACAAACGAACAAAAACAAAAGAGGAAAGAAAGTATTAAGCTGTAAGATCTATTCTTAACTTAATTATACAATGGAAGAGGGAAACTTAACTTGTTGATAAAGTTTCTTGCTCAAGAATTTTTCAACCGCTAGGTAAAGAGCTGCATCACTAGATGATAGTCTAACATAAACTTAAATACAATTTGCCTAATAATGGAAAGTCTACTTGGTGATCCTGTATAGAGAAAGGTAGTCTTGCAAAATCACACAAAAATAAGAACAATTATCAAATATTTACAAGAGGAAAAAGGTAAAGTCTAATATAACTCTTGATATTGACATAAATTATTTTTAAAATATCATATTCTAACATGCATTCATGTAATTATTGATTACTTTAGTCAAATAAACGTGTCTTATATATTAATTACAAGTATATATCCATGTCTACAAAAGTTATGGATTTAGAAATTATAAAAAGAAAATAATCAACATCATATAATAATATATAACATAATATTGTATGATGAAAAATTATTGACAAATCATGCACAATTTAAAAAATTAAATATATATTTGAAAGTGTATCAATATTTAAATTATAAAAATAAATATTTTCTTTACACAGGAAAATAATTTTCA
>JAMLFT010006698.1:0-15728 GCA_026544285.1 Pachyrhizus erosus
TAAAATTAAAGATCCAAAATTTTTAGTTTGTATTTCTTTATTAGTTTTATAATATTTAATTATTTATTATAATTAAATTATTTAATTAAGATTTTTTAAGTAAAAAATATGATGACTCTTGTAGTAAAAATCTTTAATTCTAATTTGATACAAAGTCAGTAATTAGAAACACGTTGATTGAGATATAAAACTGTATAAATTTAATATTTTATATTTAATTTTAATTATTACATCATATAATAATTATTTAATAATAATTTGTATTAAGAATTGGTAATGTTTTTTTACATTAGATTCAATATTAAATATTTATTTTGAATGAATTTTATTAAATATATATTTAGTACCAACCATTTTTACCTTAATTAGAATATTAATAAACGTACCTGATTAAGAAAACTAATAAGAATTATTATATTTAATCATGATATTTTTTAATCATTATACAATAATTTTAATAATGTGATATGTAATCAATTAATTATGAGATTTATTTGATCTAATATTAATAATTAATTTTTTATAATTAATAAATTATAATAAAATATTTGTTGATATTGTAATATCATTTTGAACAAATTCAATGATATTTAATTTTAAAAAAATACAATCAATTGAATAAAAAATAGAAATTCAAAATATAAAAAAAATGCATATCAAATAAAATATTGATGACATGAATTAATTCAGGAAAGTTTATTATATTAAAAAATTATATTAATTTATTGGTTTCTAAAACCTATTAATTAATGTGGTAATGAAACATTACTTATGTTTTGAAAATAATGATGCTAAATTTAAATGAACTCAATTATTAGCTTTAAAGTATTAAAATAATTGACGTATGTTACGTGAAATAAAATGTATTCAAAATATAATAAATTATAATTTAAAATAAAAATAGAATTTAGTTAATTATGAATATTATTGATGCTCACCGTAGTTGATCATTTGCCAATAACAAATTTTGCAACAAAAGTTTCAAAATAATTTTGAATCATTTAGAAGGATTTACTTTAGTAAATTTTTTATTATTATCACTTATTGAAGATGTCATTATTATCAAATATAATCCTAATTAAAAGAAAAAAAAATAGATTAATATATTTTTATTGTATAATAAAACTAAAATAAATCATCACTTTCATTAAAATATACAATATATAAATAAAAAATAAATAAAAATTTTAATCTTTAAAGTATCAAGTCTGAAAATAGTGTTTTTATAAAAATAACAATTAATTGACTTAATTTGTTTAAATAGAATAAAGAAGCATTTTATTGGAAAATACTATGACTATTAGATTTTTTAAAATTATTTACATAGAAAAAAGAAAAAGTGATCAATGAAATTGTATCCAATAATTAATAATTAATAATTAATATAAAAAATACTGATTGAAATTTTCACAAATTTATGTGATGAATTTTAAAACAGAAATAATTAGTAATTAATTAAGACATAATTAAGAAAATATTAATTTTTTTAATAAAATAATTATATTGCAAAATATATAATGATTAATTTATTAATTTATCCTTAAAAATAGATTGAAGTTAAAAAATTAAAATAATCTAGATTCATTTATATATTAAGATATTAAGATGTACATATGGATAATTTTTTCTCTTTTATAGATACAATTTTCATTGTTTGATATCATATGTCTAGATTGATAGAGAAAGAAAAACAAGATAGATAAAAAAAATATTTAATTGGAGAGAAAAATAAAAATATAAATGAATTTGATTATATTTAAATTTATTTATTTTTTCTTATATTTTCTTTACAAAAAAAAATCTATGTTTTCCACCAAAGAAAGCAAATGTCATGAATGTCTAATGTGTAATAATTATTTTACAAAATATTCCACAATGACCTAAACACAGAGTGGACGCAAGAATATATTTAAAACCATCACAGCACCCACGATAACATGACTCCAGATTGAGACAGTCCCACCACACCATCCCATCCCATCCCATCCCATACCATCCCATCCCATCCCATCGCACTGCTTCATTCATTTCCTTTTCCATTTAACGAAAATGTCAGGACTCACAGCACCCTCCGATTACTCCCAAGAACCCCCACGCCACCCTTCTCTTCTAATCAACGCCAAGGCTAGCCAATTACCCCTTTCTCTCTCTCCGTTCCCCAAACGCTAATTAGTAATCACCATTTTTCATTTTTTATTTTCTCAGGAACCATTCAATGCAGAGCCACCGCGTGCTGCGTTGGTTGCCTCCTACGTCACCCCTTCCGATTTCTTCTACAAGAGGAACCACGGTCCAATTCCCATCGTTGAGGACATACATAGGTTCTTTCTTTCTTTCTTTCTTTCTTTCTCTCTCTCTAACCTTCTTCTCTGTTCCTTAAACATTTAGGTTTACGTTTAACTCGTTTTGTTACGCGTTTGCTTGCGAGGTGCAGATACTCTGTGTTCGTGTCCGGTTTGGTGGAGTGTCCCAAACAGCTCTTCATCAAAGATATATGGTTAGTGCCTGCTTGGAATTGAATTGCCTATTGCTACTCTTGTACAGTAAATATCAGATTTTTTTCTGTTAGGATTTGCTTCGATTCCAGGGTGAAGGTTGATTTAATTGTCAAATTAGAGCCTGTTTGGATGCTAATCGGAAGTGCTTTTCTACTAGAAATACAATGCTTTTTTCTAGATAAAAAAAAGTTTTTAAAAGCTCTCAAAAGAAGTTCTAGCTTTGTAGCTAGAATCCAAACAGGCTATTAGTCACTTGATTATATAGTGTTGCTCAAATTAGTCCTTGAATGATTTGAACTATGCCTAAGATTTGTGATTGATGATCAAGGTTTTAAATTGTTGCCGTGGTTGTTGTTTTCTCGCATCCTATGTTGTGGGAAATTACAGACAAATGTGGCTGATGCAGCCACAATTGCAGTTGTGGTTGCAGAGACTCCAAAAACTTTGGTGTTGTGGTCATAATTGTGGTTGCAGACTGATTTTTAAAATCTTGTTAATGACTAAATGCATATTCAGAGACCACGGATGCCATTTTCATCTTTCAGGACTAATGTGACATAGACTTTATCTTTCAAGCATGGTTATAGAGGCTTATGATTCACAATATGGACTGAATGCAATATGGCTGGTAACCGTGTGATGAATTACGTATGGTTTTTGAATCGTGTGGTACATTGATGCATAACTGTAAGTCTTTGTCATCAATATGAATCACACAATTCAGCAATTTGAAGCTTTTTTTTTTTTTAACTTTTGTTTCACCAGCTATTTCTTATCAAAGAAATTGAGAAGTTAGGCAAGCTTAAATTTTCAAATGAAAAGGAATGAAAAGAGTAGTGTTGAATACAATTTGATTGTTGAAATGTTTGTATATGGTCATTTTCTAGTTATAATTATTGCATTCTGCACCATACAGTGTAGTTATGATATATTCCAAGCTATTTTTTATTGTGACTATAAAATTTATGATTCGATACAATTTATGTTTCACAATTCATATATTAGCTGGACAAGTCATGATTTGAATTATGATTCAATAACCTTTCTTTCAAGACTTATTTGACTATTTACTTGGTAGAAGTTGGATAAGTCAAAGTGAGGAATAGCGGCCTCTCATTTATCCAAGAGTTAATAACAACATCAATCTGCTCTGGAAAAAGAATTCTGGATTTTTAGTAATTTTGTTGTTATGCAAGGATGTGACCATGTTATTTGATGACAGGATGCTCCCAAAGTATAATGTCACTGCCACATTGCAGGTGTGTGTTCTTTTGCTGAACTTTGATTGAATTGGAGCCATGACTATATTGATTGTTTTGTTTTTGATGGAATGGCTGCATCCTGCAATGTATTATCTCAGTGTGCAGGTAATCGAAGGACTGCTATGAGCAAGACCAAAACAGTGAAGGGAGTTGGCTGGGATGTTTCTGCTATTGGAAATGGTTAGTATTGTCAACTTGTTGGATTAATGAGATGAAAATTGATGTGATCAAGGAATGAAGGAGTTTGAGTTATTTATGTTTCACCGTGAGTCTAGATGGACTTTTTCTTTGAGAAGGAAGTCTAAGGCATGGTATGAGAAGGGGGGAGTGGAGACCAACGTGTAAGTAAAGCGTGGCTAGGATTGAATCTATGGATTAAGTATTTCACAAAGCAATTTGGATGCCCCTTGAGTGCTTAGCTACAAACTAAAATTTTATAATAGGTCTCTTATTCTATCACTGTTTCATTATATTTGCCTTTTTCAGCTATTTGGGGCGGTGCCAAATTGTCTGATGTTCTTGAACTCGTTGGAATTCCAAAGTTGACTAGAGTCACTCAATTTGGTGGAAGACATGTAGAATTTGTAAGCGTTGATAAGTGCAAGGTGATGACTATAGCTTGTATGTTTACTCTAGAGACCTTGAATTCATTTTGATTATTCGTACCATTCAGTTGAAAGTGTTCTGATGGTTACTTTCAAATTTAAAAAAACTCATAGGAGGAAAATGGAGGCCCATACAAGGCTTCAATACCACTTAGTCAGGCCACAAATCCTGAAGCAGATGTTCTACTGGCTTATGAAATGAATGGTGAAGTGAGTGAATTTGACTTTTTGTATGCTATCTTGCAGTACTAAAGTTTTCAAGTGTTTTGTTTCAGTGATTTCATTACTTTCTATAAGAAACAAATATAATATATGTATATATATTCTCTATGATTCATGCCACACTGTAGGTTTCTCATATTTTTCCTAGAAAAGCTGCAGGTTTTGTTGTTTGATTTGTCAATAAGATGCAGAATGAATATAGTGTATCTTTATTACAAGAATGGTTTCCTTTTTTTGTTTGTGTTTTTTTGGTTATTTTGAACACACTTTCTCCTTTGTTTGACCTAGTTCATCATATATGCTGTCAATCTTCATCATGATTTATCTATATAATGATCTATCAGAAAATTTGCTCCCAATGTTTTATATAACACAAGCAGGTGTAAATTCCAAAATAGCATTTTTTAACTGTTTCTAGAATTTAGTATTATTTTTCCAAATGTTTGAAGACGTTTTTTCTTGATCAACTTCTTATAAACAAAGCTAGACATGTTTTAGAAACATTCATCATGAGAAAATTGAGTGGTACAATAAGGAAGAAAAATTAACCTCAAAACAGCTCTCCATGTCCTATTTATTATTATTTCCAACAAGCCCAACACAATGCAATTCGTTCATTAACCTAAAACTGACTCCTAACATAATAAGAATTACAATATTCTAACCTTTACTAAACTTGTTATTAAGCACTGTTACCACATCAAAATTATAGGTTTTGGATAGAAAAGGAGGAAAAAAGAAAAAGGAGGCTCTCATTAAATGTATTATAATGCATAACAGTAACACCTAGTTGTGCCAATAAGTCAAGCACTAGTGGAATGCATGATGTATTCCAACTCATGGATCTGCAAATTCGATTGTTTCCAAAAATTGCAATTCAACTTCACAAGAACAAAGATGAAGAAAATGGAAAATATGGAATAAAAAGGAGATGAAGAAGATGCCATAATCGAGTATAGATTGATAATTTGATAAAGACTCACCACAAAGATGTTGGACCTTTGATAAGAATCAAGGTGTTCTATCTCAAGAACAAAGAAGAATCGCATCTTTCAATAGCAAAGTTATCAACTCAATTATCATCCAAAGTTCCTTACAAATGATTCACTCAAAGCCTTATATAGAATTGTAAATGTTCTAATCTGATCCAAAGGCTTAATGAGCGCACAAAAAAGTGTTTGAAACAAAGCTTACATTGCAAACTAACTTAACTAAAAATGTGTAACTGATGCGTCAAAGTTAGTTATTCTCGCTTAAGCAGCCAAAAATAGCTCGCTTAACCGAGAACTGAGCCAAAATGCATTTTCCAAGCAGGTCTTGCTTAAGCAAGCTCATTTTAGTGTGCTTAAGCAAGAGCCAAAATGCACCTTCTAGACAAGTCTCACTTAAGCTAACCAAAATGAGCTCGCTTTAGCGAGGTTGGATCATAATGCTCCTATTAGCTTTCTTCGAGAGGCTCTCATCCTTGATCATCATGTTAAGCCCTTGGTTGATCCTTTGGTGCAATATATCTTGTATGGCCTTGCTTCTTGATCTTGTAATTGGACCTTTGAATTGAAGCTTCTCCTCTTTAATGTCTTTAAGCTTCTCTTTGTTTTGATCGTTGATCTCCATGGATAGACCTCTATCAATGCATATGATTTCTTATTCAAAATATTACCTGAGATTGATAATATTTTGGGAATAAAAATCAAGTAACTTTTCATTTTTTGTTTTATTTAAAATAAATATGGACATTAAAAACAAAGAAAAATATGTGTTTCTTTATTGACAAAACATCCAAACTTTGATCCCTAACTATAAATAGTTCAAACTGAATAGCAACAATAGTCAATTTTAGCTTGAATAGTTTTTACAAGAACCCTACCTTCTCTGATCCACTCAACAAGTGCAATTTCTCTTCCATCGATACGTCTTGCACATACCCTATAAATTCAATTTTAGCTGGAACGGTTTGTAGAGCAACCTACCTTTTTCTCTTTTCCTACTTTTTCACATATACCCTATAAATTCACAGTAAGATAAACAAGATTAACTATCTAATAGAATGCTCAAAATTAAAAACAATTACTCTCTTCAAGGGTAAAGAGATGAACATCTAGGGAGATGCATGAGTAATATTGATCATAGCTATGTTGATCAAACCATAAATATCTTTGTCTGTCCTCTGTAGAAAACTATCCATTGTACTTTCAATGTGAATTTACAACTGGATGTTTCTTTTGGCTTTGGTTGGTGAATTATGATATTATGTTAGTTAGTGTTTTCAGTTCAGTTTAATAACCCATTCCCTTTCATTAGCCTCTTAACAGGGATCATGGGTATCCATTACGTGTGGTTGTTCCTGGTGTCATTGGAGCCCGGTCTGTTAAATGGCTGGAAGATATCAATATCATTGCAGAAGAATGCCAGGTCTAATATATGACATAGAATGTATTGATTACCATAAATTTCCTTTCAAAAATGCCCTGTAAATTCACTTTATCATGTATCAGGGTTTCTTCATGCAAAAGGACTACAAAATGTTTCCACCATCAGTGAATTGGGATAATATTGATTGGTCAACCCGGAGACCCCAAATGGATTTCCCAGTTCAGGTATGTTGATTATTTTACACCTTCTGCTTTACCCAACTTAATTTTTAACTAACAAAAAACCAATCAATTAGTATTTTTAAAGCAAGTATTGTACAATTAATTTATTACAGGCTGAGTAATCAGGCCATGATGAACCTGAACCAAGTAGAACAAGTATATGTTTTTTTTTTTATGCAAACCTTTTGTAACTAAAACTTGTTATTTTTGTGGCAGTGTGTTATATGTTCTCTGGAAGACGTGAGTACAATAAAGCCTGGGAAGGTTAGTTTATTTAATCAAAATTATAATGGGCTATTTGTGCTTGAACATGTGTGCAGAGCATTATTTGTCTTTTGCTTTTAATTTACATGAATGTGTTTTTATAATTGGAAATTCCAAAACATGTGGATTTTGCTTTATTTTTTCTTATCTTGATCTCATTTGCATGACATGCACATTCAGAACTTTGACTAAGCTTTTCAAGAGTTCCATTATCATCACTGTATGTGCCATTTGCTCCAAAATATATTGATGTTCCCAAATCTATTTCCAGTACTTTGAATATTATTCTTGTTTTCCTCAAAAGTAAATTCAAATAATATTTTTAATTTAGGTTTCCTGAAAATGAAAACACATCCTTTCTTTGCAGAAATGAATTTTCAATACATACCTATCCACCTGAACTCAAATTTTGGTGATGTTCCTTTTGATGATTTTTACCTTCCATTTTCCTTACATGTTTTTCCCATTTGGTAATTAACTGAAATTTCAATTCTTGCATATCGTGTGCAGGTAAAAATTAGTGGATATGCGGCATCAGGAGGTGGCAGAGGCATTGAGAGAGTAGATGTGTCTGTTGATGGAGGCAAAACATGGATGGAAGCCTCAAGATTTCAGAAAAGTGGTGTTCCCTATATATCAGAACATGCCAGCAGTGACAAATGGGCATGGGTGCTGTTTGAAGTCACAGCTGATATTCTTCATAGCACTGAGATAATTGCAAAAGCGGTATGTCATGTATCTTCTTCCAATTGACATGATTCTAGTATCTTTTTAATGAAGCTAATGAGTACGTAAATCTGTTATGATGGTTAGCATGTATTGATGTATCATTTAAGATCATGATTGTAGGATATTGTGTCATTCAAATTATAAAGTCGTTAAAAGTGTTATTCCAGATTAGCTGCTTTATGAATGGAATTGCTAGAAATATAATATAAAATAATTTGTCTTTTGAGATAGTTAATTCGCAAAATGATATAAAAGCTTCTACTAAAGTTGAATTTAAGCAAAGGTGAGCCTACACTTCTTCCACACTTCAAACCCAAAGGGCTCTGACATAGGGGGGCAAGTTCAAATTTTAGAAATATAATAGAGTCTTTCATGTGTCTCTTTATGAAACAGATTAAGCTTTTGGGGATCATTGGTTCATGACAATCCAATCTTGATGTTGGGCCAAAGATGTCGCACACAGGCCAAAGTAGTCCTTATAAAACTTGGCATTTTCTCTCCCTTGATTTAACTTTTGGAGTTTGGTTAAGCCTAATCCAATTATAATAGGAATAAAATGTTCTGTCCACTTAAATGCTCAACCAATAGAATCAATTTGCTACCTTGACTCTTCATGCCCTTTTATTTAAATAATAAAATTGTCATATCAATAGAGCTTCCATAGATCACATAACAAATCAATGTTTTAAAACTCAGATTGAGAATCAACTTGACAAGGATACTGAGTCAATGAATCACTGGTTGAACTGCATGAATTAGTACAATTAAAATAATATATAATTTAATTAATGTAAATATGTATACTTTTGTTTGCCATAAGATTACTAAAAGTTAATACTATCCTAATGGCAATGTTATTCCCTTCAACCAGTTGGTCCTTGGCTCAATCCTAGGTGTTGTCAAATTACCTTTACATTTTATTGTAAAGTTACTGTATTAGTTTTACTCCCACAATAGAACATTGCGTGAGTCAACAGCAGATGTGCACAGCAGATGTGCAGATCCTGGACATGCATGACACGAATAACATGGAACTATGTGCATCTCAATAGCAGCGAAAATTTTGAATTTTGAAATTTCAAAGAGTGAAAAACCCGGTTGATTTAGACGGTTTACACCAGTTAAACCCAATTTTGAGACCAGCTTGGTGACATCAGAGCGGGTCAATGTCACATGCTATTAAATAATAAAACCAAACTGGTAGCAGTAACGATTCCTGGTCTGACCAGTCCAACCGGCCGGTTCAAGTCAGTTTTTAAAACATTGTAACAAATGAAAGCATAAAACATTTTGAGAAGAAGAAATTGACATTTTAGAGTACTCGAGTATGATCCCTTTTGAGAGATGTGAGATCCAAGAATCCATGTGAACTTTGGAACCAAAATGCAGGAAGGAAGAATAGTTGAGCTTAGCAAAGAGGGTTCGGGTTCCATTTTCATCAATCTTTGGTAGATAGAAAAACATGGGGAAATGAAATTATCGAAGTATATATTACCTTTTCTGTTTTGCTTTTTGTTATGATCAAAGAATGAGGAAATGACAATTTTTTTGTCATTATTTTCATATACTCTTGGCTTTGGAAATAGTTTGGGCTTCATTTCTATTGATGACTTGGTCTTGTTTGAATAAATTTCTCAATAAGTATTTTATAAGAGAAAAAAATATAAAGCAAAATGAATCAAACTTTTTCTATAAGTTAAAGAGGAATGATCAAGTTACTTCAAAAATAACCTAAGAAAAGTTACTTCACATCCTTATTTATTTTCTTAAAATCTAATAATACTAATGAATAATTAATCTTAACTATTAAGTTTCAAGAAAATGAATGGTGAGAATGAAAAGTAACACTCTTAAAGTTATTCTTAAAGTAACTTCATTTCTTTCCTAAGTCAAAATTAACTTGTGGTTCTTAATTCTGGAAAAGTTAAATGAAAAGACTTCTATAACACTGATTGTCTGGTTGAAGATAAATGAAGTGGAATAGAAGAGACAGTTGTTTATCAAAACTAGACCTTAGTGAATTGTTTCAATGATTATAGCCTTTTAAGGTCAATCTTACATAGCTTAAATTTCTTGATGGGATATAGATATTCTTACTTTCTCCATTTTCACTGCCTTGGAATATATATAGATAGATAGATATAAATATACTATTATTCATTTCCTTTGAATCCTAAACTGTTGTTTTTATTTCACGTTTGGTTCATTTTCATTATGGTTCAGAGGGATCACCCCTCTAATTTAGTCGGGCATATTTTTTGATATCTCTATACTATAATTAATACATTTGTCTAATTTGCAGGTAGATTCTGCTGCAAATGTCCAACCTGAAAAGGTTGAAGACATTTGGAACCTCAGAGGGATATTAAACACTTCATGGCATCGGGTAAAAGTTCAAGCGAGTCACTCAAACCTGTAAAGTAGCACAAACTTTCCTTTCGAGTCTTTATGACCCGCCCCCAACTTTAATGGTTGGTGGATTTTGAAGCTTCACTTACTGAACTATGAACACTGAAAACACTAAACATGCACTGTGATCAGCTTTATAAAGTCGTTATACAAATAAGCTATAGGTAAGGGGTAATAAGTAATCAACTTACTCGACTTTCGCAGAGCTTTGCATGGGATATCTGTAACTTAGTTTGTTCAAGGAAATAATTTGAGATCGTTAACATGATGCGCCTGGCACTTTGAATTTCTCTAATTTGATTATTTTCCTCGCACCTTCAGCTGTGTTGCATATAGGCATTTGAGTTTTTATTATCCTAGTAAATTATCATTCTGAACTTTGAAGGATAGAATTAATGATAATTAAACATTAATTCTGTTAAATAATATTATTTTTATAAGTAAATTTCACAGAGTTTTCCTCGCACCATTGATTTGTCCTTTAATTAACTCAAATCTTATATTAAATAATAAATATTTTTATAAAATATACTACATCTATTATTTAATTATAATATGTATTACACATTACTTTATATATTATATGTTATTAGAAATTATATATGTTAATACACATTACTTATTTATCAAATATAGAAGTTTTATATGTTATATAATATAATAGTATATTACCTACATATTACTTATTATAATATTATATTTCAATTAAAATTACTTATATTATATTTTATAATATATGTATATATTATAAAATGACTATACCTATGAATAAATTTATCTTTGTAAAAAATTATACATTTTTAAAATAATTAAAATTATTATAAAAGATAATATGATTTAATGATATCGCTTAAACATATAAAAGTATGATATGGAAATATTAAAAATATCTATAATCTATAACAATATATAAAATTTGTGTACACATTTATTTAAACGTCTTTGCCCTTCAATTATTCTGTAACTCCCCGTTCTCTTTCTAGTGTAACAAAAATTTGTGTATCAGTTAATCAGTTAAAGGATAAAACGAAAAAATTAAACTAAACAGATCAAAAAAGGTAACTGTACACACTCTGTAAAACTGTCCTTCACGTTTCTTATTCCAAAGGGAGCAAAGAGTCTTCTGCCTTCACTTTTTTCTCTCTTCGCTTTTTAAACGATTCATTCAAGTCGAATGGGAACATGTTCCCTCAATCGTGGATGTGTTTTTTCATTATAGTCTTTATTTACCCTATTCTGCCTCAGAAAATCGCCATCAATCTCTCTATTTTGAAGTAAGTATTTCTCGCTTCCTCTTTCTGTTTTCTTCACTTACATTTTGTTTTTTATATTTTAGGCCCCAATTTGTGTTTACGTAATAACACGTTATCATCATTTTTCTGTGATAATTTTCTTTTTTAGATTTGTGAAGGTGAATGTGCTTTTCTAGATTCATGTGCATTTTTCTTTTTTCTCTTTCATGATTCTGGCACTTTGACCCAACTAGATAACACAAGCATATATAAAGTCTTTCGGTTCCTTTCTTTGTAATGTAAATTGTAAAATTGACTACTCTCTACTTTCTTAGACTCTGCGGTGGATCGTCAAAATTATCCACTTATTTTCTATTCTTTTTCAAAAAAATTAATTATAAAACAACAGTTACGATTGAATTTAGGCTATGTAGGAGAATGTTGACGAATGGATTGATTACCTAAGTCAACAACCTGTTGAAAATATTCTCTTGATGTCTTCTGGCCCTGGGACAGTGCAAGTTACTTTTTAATGTTCTTTTATTCTAGTTTTTTTTTTTCATTATAATTTTTAATTTCTTTGCAATATGCAATATGCACTTAGGGTTTAGTATTTTTTTTTTTATTTCTTCTCTCAGATTTTATTTCTTTACTACTTTTTACTTTTGATAGGACTGAAATCTATGTTTCCTCTTTTGTTTTTATGTTCAAATACATTTATTATTTTCATTTGAGTATTTGTTGCAGATTTCAAGTGCATATTTTGTAATTCTTCAGTTGTGGACTGAGGGTGAGGGGTTATCAAGTGTGCTGGGTCTATTTGTTGGATCACTGGTGATCACCCTCTTTTATAATCTATTGTAACATGTTGGTGACGAAGTCATATATTAATTTATTTTTTTTAACATTTTGTGAGATTGTTATTTGGACCATTTGAACTAGGAATGAACAACTTTTGATAGTAAAGCGAGCGTCTATTTTGGAAATAGGTGGCTTTCAAAGTAAAATTGTTGGGAATTTATTACATAAAATGACCAATCATATATCCTTTGTGATTAACCGAGGATTGTGTAAATCATAAACCACCCTAAGTGATATGGAGCGTATAAGTTACCTTGCATTGTTATGTTTATTCCCTTGTCTTCATCTTCATTTTAAAAAAATAAAGGAATATAATGAAGATAACTAATTTCAATTTCATTTCTTTTTTACTTATTGTTTTTGTTTATTGAAAATTAAAACTGTTTGTTTTTTTTTTAATTTTAAAAAATCTAAATTTTTTTTTTGTTAAAACTTTCTTTTGAAAAAATTTAAATTTTGCTAATTTGTTAATTAAAACTGTTCAATTTTTTTATATAATTTTAACAATCTATTAATTTGTGAATGTTTATTATGTGTGTAGTCAAAGAAATCTATAATAAGAAATTGTGACATTTAGACTAAATTATGTGTTGTTCATTTTTAAATGATAATAAAAATAATTAACCTTAATAAAAATAGAATGAACTAGTGGTAGATGATATCTTTAACATTCTATTGTAAAACTTAAGAGGGTAAAATATTGTGAAAGCGAAATGAGAGAAATATATAAAATTTAATAAAGAGGGGGTCGATGTTGTTTTCATTTGTACGGTGGTTCCTCACAATGTGACATACGTGGATCGAGACTTGTTGTGAGAACAATAATAGACATACGAGTGAATGGCGAAATGCCAAAACTATATGAATTAAAGAGTCATGTAGGATGTTCCAATTGATGAATTATATATATAGCTCAAAAGATCAAAGAGGTGATTAGAATGATAATGTTCACCAAATAAGGGTGAAGAAAACAGAGACCTCTATTTATGAAACGTTTCAAATATGAGGCAAGAGATCTTAATGATCGTGTACTAGTTTTGCACGCATAGTACCTATGCTTGTATAACCTCTTCCACAATGACAGATAAAGGACAATCATAGTGAGGATAAGTTATTGAGGATTCAATCCTCGGAGAATGAATGGATTACAAACTAACACTCTAAGATGTGAATCGTAAGTGTCACAAGTTCTTGGAGGTATAACGTCGAATGGTGACATGATTATGATAACCTCAACTATTTATGATGTCCAATCATTTTTGGTAATAGCCCACTATTGTACCATAGTGAATGATGTACTCTCAATATTTATCCACATTTTCAAAAATTATAAGACTACTAAATTTTGGAAGTTTCAGTTGCAACTAGTCAATATAATGAATATTTCAAGAATTAGTTACTAACATTTTTAGTATTATGAGTGAGAACGTTAGACAACCACATGAGAATAGTTGATCATATACACATCTTTTTTGAGTTGTCTGTGTTTCTTGATGAAACAACAAAACTCATTCTTTTCTTTTTATTTTTTTTATAAAAATAGGTAAAGATGTTTGGACCTCGGGTTCATCTTTGGATTGATTGTATTGATGGGAGGTAGACCCATAATGCAGTCATGAGCGAGGACCCCTTTGTTGGTCATTTTTGTTTTACCTTAGTGTCATTAGACACAACTTACACCGCTATATTTTTGTCACAACACACTTGGAGAGGCTATTGAAACCTTATTTTTAGCATTTCATCATCTAGGATATAACTTTGAGGTTAAGGTACTAGAGTCAAAGGTTAAGATACTAAAGGCAACTCCTATTGTAAGAAGGTCATATTGTCTAGTTGAGGGTGAAGAAGAGGAGGATCCTAAAGAAGACCTAAAGGAGCAACTTGAGAGGCCACCTCTTGGGGGATCCACTAGTAGGATCTTTTCCAACCCATGTTTAGCATAGTTAACACACACACATGATTGAAAGCTAGAAATTACTGCTTTAGGTTAAGGTTTCCTTTTTGTATGTATATTGTCATCTTGCAATTTTGCTAGTTGTATTTTAGGTTGTCTTGGGATGAGATGTATATTGTGTGTATACATTTTATGTTATTTTATTATTCATCACATATAAAATTCTTATATATAGAGAAAGGTACATTCAATAATTTTTTATGCTTCTAGTTTTTTATAAATAATTTTTTTTAAATTGTGAATTCATTTTATTCATTCGTATTTTTGGTAATGAAATCATTTCTTAATACCTAACCTCTTTTTGTTTCATAATAACATGTAAAAAAATTTAAACTTTTCTTGTACATTTCTACTCATATTTTTTTAAGTCTCCAATATTTTTGAAAGATGAGTAACTAAATGAATTATGTTAAGGTTAATACAAAAAAAATTCTACATATTTTATAAATCAATTTGAATGATATTAGAGTGTTACAAAGTTATGTTTTATAGACTAGAGTTTAGGATGTTATAGAATAGGTTGGGTTTTTTTAGTTTTTTTTGTAAAACCCAACCCAAATCAACTTATTCACAAATGAGTTGGGTTAGGTTGGATGAATGGGTTTAAATATTTAAATTTATTAATTATTTTAAAAATTTTGTATTTTTTATAAGATAAAATTTTATTAAAAAACACTTGATTACAACTAAGATAATAGGATAATCGTGAAGATAACTAGAACAAGTATTTCTATAATAAATAATAAAAGTAAAGAAGTCCGAGTGAGAAATTTTTATGCAATTGAATAAGATATTTTGAGAGAAATGTTTTATTTATTTTTTAACTCATAATTTTTTTAAAATATAGTAATTAAGATATGATTACAAAAAAATTATATTTTATGTTGTATAATTAAATTTATTATGATTAACACATATCTTTATCTTTATAATAAGATTAGTATAGAAGTTTAAGTGAAAAAATCTTATGTCATTGAAAATGAAATTTTAAAAGAAATATCTATTTTTAATTTATAAAACTATATAAATATATTAATTGAGGTAATTATAATAAGTATATATATTTATAATTATAAAAAATAAAGAAATATGAATGAG
>JAMLFT010006699.1:0-15726 GCA_026544285.1 Pachyrhizus erosus
CAAACTCTCTCTATATATAATATTAAATATATATTATAAATATAAAATATAATTTATATTTTAAAATTATTTAGTTATTACAAATTTTAATTATAATATAATTTATAAACTAAAATACACTTTTGTCTTTTATTTTTTTTATATTTAGTCCTTTTATCTTTTAAAAAGTTTATTTTTATCCTTTATGTTTTAAAAAAAGTTTAAAATGATTATTTTTGTTACTTTTAGGTTGACATTGTCATTAGTCATCTCATCAAAATCCTCTTCTACTTTCCATTCAACTACCTTCTCATCATGAGACTGTGTCTCGGCCTTGTTGTCATTGTTGTGACTTCAAACATCTATATCTTCCTCTTTATGGGAGCCAATGAACATTTCCTAACTGCCTCAACCCAATAGCAAAAAAATCACCAAGAAACCATGATTACAATGATAAAAACATAAATCATCATTGTCAAATTAGCCAGAGAAGGTTGATTTGCTATGTGAGCTCATTTTTGCTTCAACTTTTCATCAAAAACTTCAAATCCCAAAATCCCATTTTTTGAATCCTTGTGGTGACCTTAGAGTCTCAACAAGAACTCCTCAAGGATAATCTCCAACAACTTTATAAGGAATTTGCATAATACAAGAAAGGAACTTATTTGAAAAAGAGACCCTCGAGAAGATCTATTTTAAGACCCCTAATAGATGACAATAAATTAGCAGAAAGGTTTCTCAACATCCCATAATTATCTCTAAAATCATTTTCCCTGTTAGGTTCATGTTTGCCTTCATTACAACTTAATAATATTGATAAATTGTGGATAGACAAATACTTGCTTAAAGAAAGCAAGCTTTGGGATATTTTCTTTCACCCTCAAAAATGCCCAGAGATAATAATTATGCTAAATAATTCAATTCACTATTGTACTTGACATTTTAACATTTGTCATGTGAAAAATTGAAAGTTGTGAAAGTGAAAGCTACAATAATATTAGTGATGTCGAGATTGAATCACACGATGAGAAAGTACTTGAAGGAGAAATGAATAATGATTTTGACAAGTGACCAACGAAAAAAAAAAAAAAAGAAAATTAACAACATTAACCTAAAAGTAATGAAAATTATTATTTTAAATTTTTTAAAAAACTTAAAGAATCAAAATATATTTTTTAAAAGATAAAGAATTTAAGCGAATAAAAATAAGATAAAAATATTTTTTAACTTATTTATATATTAAAAATATTTATTTATTTTAAATAATTTATATAGTATAAATCTTAATTATAATAAGTAATAATAGTTACCAAGTAACGAGTCAATATAAAAAATAGATTTTAATTTAAAATAAATTACATAGAATTAATCTAAAAAAACTAAAAGGACCAGAAAAAGTTAAAATTCCAATAACGACTGGCATAAAGCTGTGATAGTGTCAGTGTGACTTGAAACCCTTCCTTCTTTGAAAGACGCCGCTCAAATACACATATATACACTCTCACTGTACTTGTCTTGTGTAACAATGGCTCAGTTGAAAGCATCTCCTTCCTATTCAACCCCTGCTACTGCTCCTTCCCTACATACAACAGGTGCCCTATTTTCGGTTTTGTTTCTTTTTCGAGTTTCCACGTTTGCTTTACTATTTTGCTTAAAATGTTATACTATGAACGATGATACAAATTGAAAAACCTCGAGTTTTAAATGCGAAGAAATCTTGGTTAGAACAATTTTCCTTCATTTACTTTCATTGACATTGTGAAGTTTCTCATGTTTAGAGGATTTGCAGCACCCAAAAAGGGAGATCACCAATTCACACATGTATGCTTAACACTTCTCCTTTTTATTTTACTTTCCCTTTATCTTTATTTGCAGGGCACCTTCTGTATCATCAATTTTGGAAGGCAAAGCCTTCGTCATTCAAAGAGGTGATTCTTAAAAGCTAAAACTTTTATCTTTTCAAACACACACATGTCCGTATTTTGAAACTTTCTTTTTACGTCTTTGTGTTTTTGTGTGCGCTATGTTGGCCTTATTTTGGTATTTTGGATTTTTGTGCTGCATGTAGTTGGGGCTAAGAGCAAGCGTTGGTGCCAATAAACTTCGAGGTGAGATTTTTTTGTCTCAACTTTAGGCCCAGTTCCTTCCTGGATGGTATTACCTTTATTCACTTGATTTATAAACTCAACTTATAAGAGCTTATGTAAGTGATTACTAAGCACAAACAAATAGTACAAGAGTGACATAACAAGGTAATATGGGGGCTTGGGGACTGACCTTGCTGACTTCAGGTCACTGAGCGTGTTGCTAGTATTGAAATGTTCTGCACAGATATCTGTAGTCAACTTTGCTTGTAAGCAGGGTTGTTATTGGTATTGGGATTTCAGGTTATGGAGGTGTGTCATTCCCCATATTCTCGTGACTTCTTTCTAGACTGATTTGGGCAGGATAGCAGGCAAGTTGTGCTTCTTACCTTTGGTTGGATATAAAAATATGGCTTTGCTTATAGCCTGTTGAAGAACCAAGTCACTGTAAGGATGTTTATATGCTGCAGTGAACATTTCTATTAAAAAATGTTTGAAATTTATACAATTGTCTGAGGTAAGCTGCATATCATGGGTGGAAGTCATACACATAGGATCTGCATGCTATCAATCTTGGGTGACCAAATGCGTGCTGCTATCAATCCATATGTGATTCTGCTACATGGCCTTGGAGGCAAATCAACATAATTTTATGCGGACAATTAGCTTTGTGCCTTTTGGCCTATTGTTGATTAGGATAGCAGTAAAGGACCTTTTCTGGTTGTTTATATCCATATATGCTTAACTTTGGGCTTTAAAGAACCATTTGTAATTATGTATATGATTTTTTTATGGTCACATGTTGTGCTTAAAAGCAAAGGTTTATTCTTCAATAATAGATTTATTTTACTTAAAAAAAAATAGAATATATCTATAAGTTAGTTTTTCATCTTAGGTTAAGTATAATGTGGCATTTTGAGAAGGGAGGCCTGCTATTGTAGTGCCAGAGGACGCAATGGTGTGTTTATATGGCGGAACTTTGACCTTCTGTCGTTTTCCTCCATCCATCATTGATAACCTTGGTATAAGGTCTCTGTTAATCTTTGTACTGAACTGACACAATGGGGTAAACACATTACATTCTGAGTAGTAGTGGATCTTTAAATTAAGTCAGCATTAGTCATTAGTATCTTATTACTCTTTATGGTTGAATCTTTAGTTTTAACATATAGTGTTTTGTATTCTACTATTCATCTGTTGGAATTGACTCATTTGTTTTCTCTTGTATTTTGAAAATCGGGATTCCTTACTAAAACTATGTCATAACTAACAGCAATAGACAAATAAGTTTCTGGAGGGGCAATTTGTGGTTTCTTAGAATATGGATGGTTTGCGTTGAAATCACGAGTTCATTTGAGGCACCTTGTGTTTGCTGCTTGAAATACTGATTTGGAGCTATTGGATATTTAAGTTGTGTCTGTAATGTTCTTAAAATTTTTTGACATGCAGTTATTAAAGCAGCTGCACGTAGTGATACAGAGGTAGTTTCTGAAACCACAAAGGGTGGTGGCCTACGTGGAAAATTGAATAAGGTGGTGCTGGCTTACAGTGGTGGCTTAGACACATCAGTCATTGTTCCGTGGCTTAGGTATAGATGTTGCCCCCCTCCTTTTCCCATTTTTATACCAGACTTTGAGTTTGCAATATTTGATTTTTCCTCTCCCTTATATATTCTGAAATCTGAATGACAAATACTCATGGACTTAGAGATCAAGTGTTTTTTATTTAATTACTGATTTCTCTTTAGAAAAGAATGTTTAAATTTTTCTTAGAATGTGTAAATAGAGAGATCAGAGACCATTTTGAGGTTGTATACATGATCTGATGGGTTTTTAACTAAAATCGGTGATTCTTATCCCTGTCAATTTACCTGTTATTTTGTATTCATATTTTAATATTTTATTTAATGATTTTGGTGTTGCAGAGAGAATTATGGTTGTGAAGTTGTTTGCTTCACTGCTGATGTTGGCCAAGTATGTTGTGAGTTTTTCAATTTATTTCAGTTTAAAATCCTAAAACAATTTAAAACTTCTGACTAGGGGAACTGTTTAATCCAATTTCTTGTTTAGATGCTGCTTCTGCATGTCATAACAAAACTAAATTTTATAGGGTATAAAAGAATTGGAAGGTTTGGAACAGAAAGCCAAAGCCAGTGGGGCCTGTCAATTAGTGGTAAAAGACTTGAAGGAGGAATTTGTTAAAGATTATATATTTCCGTGCCTGCGTGCTGGTGCAGTTTATGAGAGGAAGTATTTGCTTGGGACCTCAATGGCTCGCCCTGTAATTGCAAAGGTACTTCTGCTTGAAATTTGATATATTCATCTTCCTTGGTAAAGCTATTTCTTCTGTTAGGTCTTGGTGCAGTGTTCACTCGTTTTGTATTGAAGAAAAACTATAATGATAATGATAGAGGAATGTACTTATCTTTTTCCCCCCTTATATAAACATATATTGATTGATGCCTGCTGACTGATAGGCCATGGTTGATGTTGCCAATGAAGTTGGAGCTGATGCTGTTTCCCATGGGTGTACAGGGAAAGGAAATGATCAGGCATGTCTTACTATTAGGCTCAAAACACTAAATCATGTCAATTACTTTATTCTAACACATTTCTATATAAACTTTTAGGTTCGATTTGAGCTTACTTTCTTTGCTCTGAATCCCAAGCTCAATGTTGTGGCTCCATGGAGGGAGTGGGATATTACAGGGAGAGAAGATGCTATTGAGTATGCAAAAAAACATAATATTCCTGTTCCTGTGACAAAGAAATCCATATATAGCAGGGATAGGAATCTTTGGCACCTTAGCCATGAGGTATGCTTTGCATCATCTTCAGTATAGCTGTAGCTCTATTTGGAAATGACATATTGCTGTTTTCTGATATATGCAATCTGTGACATTGAAGGGAGATATTTTGGAAGACCCAGCTAACGAGCCTAAAAAGGACATGTACATGATGTCTGTAGACCCAGAAGATGCTCCTGATCAAGCAGAGTAAGTTTTGTTTCCTCTGATTTCACTTTAGATATAACCTCCCAATTTCTGTTATACTTTTAAAGATTTTGTACTACACATTTTTGAAAGAACTCATCATGTCTTGCAGATATGTGGAAATTGGGATAGAATCAGGGCTTCCTGTTTCAGTCAATGGGAAGAGTCTTTCACCAGCGTCTTTACTCGCTGAGCTCAATGAGATTGGTGGAAGGCATGGAATTGGCCGGATTGACATGGTTGAGAATCGGCTTGTAGGTATGAAAAGCCGTGGAGTTTATGAAACTCCTGGGGGAACCATCCTGTTTGCTGCAGCACGTGAGTTGGAGTTTTTGACACTTGATCGGGAAACAATACAAGTCAAAGATTCATTAGCCCTTAAATATGCAGAGTTAGTCTATGCTGGCAGATGGTTTGATCCGCTTCGGGAGTCCATGGATGCCTTTATGGAGAAGATCACAGAAACCACAACAGGTTCTGTGACTTTGAAATTGTACAAAGGTTCTGTTACTGTAACCAGTCGAACAAGTCCCTTTAGCCTGTATAGGCAGGACATTTCATCATTTGAGAGTGGACAGATATATGATCAAGCCGATGCTGCTGGGTTCATTCGGCTTTATGGTCTTCCAATGAGGGTCCGAGCAATGCTTGAGCAAGGCATCTAAGTGTTAATTTCATTTCAACATGTACTTGATATGATATTATTGTCCATTTTCTTGTTTTGAAAACGTGGATTGAAGCTAGAGAGGACCCTGGATTGTTCAGTAGTTCACTCGAATCCTAATAAGATGAATAATATTTAATATGCTTCTTGATTTCAAATCAGATACTAAAAATTCTGTCTGTCCTGACTGTTATTGTTATTAGGTGTTCTGACTGAATTTGGATAGGATAATGCAAAAAGAAAAATGTTACGATACTCTGTTATGCGTTTTCTTTCTAACACATTGAAATTTATTAAAAATTATCAATTTTAATAGATTTTATTTTTAAATCAAGATAAAAAATTATTAAATAAAAAGTAAAATCTATCAAAATTAATAATTTTTAATAAATTTCAGTTAATTACTTGAAGAATACTAGAAAAAAATGTTGGCGAAAGTATTATTAGTATTTCTCATTCAAATAAGTGGTAAATGTCATGAAACTATACTATCCTTGCAGCGTAGGTTCCAAAGTATTATGTAGACTTTTTTTACAGCAGAAAAAGAAAATAAAAAGGAGGTAGCTGAGAGATCATGGTGGCACCTTCAATTTGCATATTTACTATATGGCTGCTGAAAAGTACAAGCAGGGAGGAGAAGTGGTGGTTCCGTGAAGTCTAAGTTTATAAATTGATCAGACAAACATGGCAGTTTGGTGACTTGGCTAGGCAAAGCAAACTAGTCAAACATAGTCTGATTTTTCATTTTATTTAATTTTATTTTGTTTAACTTCTTTTCATTCTATAGAATGCCTTGTGCGGCATAGTAACAAGCCCCGTACCATAATCACCTTCTCTTCTCTGTTTTTTCACACCCCTCCCTTTATTTCCATTATTTTGCTTCCAAATTTCGCTTTACATTTCCAGTTTCTCTGTCCACAAGTTTCTAGTAAGCCTTGTGTTGGTACCAAAGGGGTTTGAACTTTAAAGGGAAGGGAAGATAGTTATGATGAGGAACCAAAATGTGGTGACTCATAAGGTTAACAACACGGTTATTGTCGTGGCAGCTTCCATTTCAAACTCGTCTGTGTTACCAAGTGCAACAGTGCCAGATTCCATGGCTGTGCTTAGTGGGTTTGGAGACTGCCCCATAAAAATCTCGTGAAAAACAAAATTTGAAGAACACAAACTCAAATTTAGTAAAATGGGAGTACGCATATAGTCATTTAGTAAAGTGTTACGTATTATACACAAAAAATTGGTTGTATAATTAATTTTTGTTAATAACAAGAAGGATTACGACAATTTATGTACATTATTTAATCGAGTTAGATTTTCCTTGGTAAGCGAACGGCAGTCTGACAAATTTGTTATACTGGGGAAAAAAATTAAAAGCTTAATTAGAAATTAAATTATGATATATGGACAAAGTATACTTGAATTTTTCTCCATCGCACGTCAAATGTGTTTTGCTTCAGGTTACAACAATTGGCATCTCCACCCGCATTTCAAACGAGAACATGGACCAAAACACAAATAGGAAAAACTTAAAAGATAAAAAAAATGGTGTATGAGTTTTGTTGCTTATAATAGTTTATTCAATTCAAATAAGATTATTTTTAGTGTAGATAACTGCGATCAATAAAAAAACAATGACATGCATTTACTTTTACATGTAACATTTGGTTCAATCTAATTTTTGCATTTTTAAAAAAAAATTAAAATACATAAAATCATGATTAAATTCATTTTTTAAGTATTATTTAAGACAATATTATTTGAGACACAATTTATCACTAAATGTAAATATTTTTTTAACAAAAATTTAAATCATAATTTATCATGTTGTATCAATAAACTGACACAAAATTATTTGAATAAAATTTTCATAGAGAAATTAGAGAATATCTATAATTTATAGTAAAAATAGTTTTCAAACTATTATCATGAAACTAGTATGAAATAAAATTAAAAACAAATATCAATTCTAATTCTATTAGTATCTATAATTGCTGTAAAAAAATATCTCCAATCTAACATTTTATATGTCTCATCTGATTTTCACCATTATACATTACTTAATTTTATCTTTTATAATTTAAACAGCTTTTTTTTTTTTTTTCTCTTTCTCAAATTTAACTTTAAAAATTTACTAAATATATTTTATAAATAACCTCACGTACTTACATTTCATGTACTTTTATTGATTGTTACCAACTTATTATTTCATAAAAATTAAACTATTGGACCTACAACAAAAATTTAACACTCGTGATTATATAATATTACAGGCACGCAGTACTTCACATATTTTTATTGAACTCTCACTCCAATGTTCAATTCTTATTTAGCACTGGTGCCTATTAAGTGCACTACACAAAAATATAATAACAATTACAAACTACAAAAACTTAAATGGAAAATGGTTGTGTACATTCATGTAAAGTAAATTAGTTTTTATACCAAAATTAAAGAATAAATAATAGATACATTAATGGTATACTGTCATCTAATGATAAAATGTATTATATGATATAATTTGTTGATTTTTATAATTATTATTTTATATTAACACTAAAGATCACATTATATATAATTGATTTTATTTATTACTTATTTTTGTTCATATATATTTTGAAATTAAAATCTTATATTAAAAACAATTTTATTATTATTATTATTTTATTATCTCATTCACATTTTCCTTTTATTCGTTTTTGAAAAGTTGCTAACTTTTTTTACGAAAAGTCATTGATAACAAATAGCATTTTTTTTCTTAATTTACACAACTACTAAACTTTTGGCATAGTATTATGATGAATATCTATTATTATAATGTATGTAGCAAAAAAATAATGCCAAAATGTAGCAAAAAAAAAAATAAATCTATCATTATAATGTAGCTATGTAACTTACTATCACGTACACTACAAACAAGACAAACGGGTACAGCTACTTCTGGTAGATTGTTTTTTAACATGGTCCCACTCTTTTCTTTTCATTCTTTCCTAAATCCTGAGTCTATTTAAAATGAAGAAAGGAATTAATTTTTGCTAATTTTCATTTCTTCGCAAATTTTCCCATACCTTTTCCGCTCTAACATATATTATACATTCTCACGCTCACTCGTTGACTCGTAATTGTGTTGTGTAACAATGGCTGAGTCGAAAACATCTCCTGCACGTTCATCCCCTATTACTGCTTCTTCCCTACGTACAACAGGTTCCCTTTTTTATTGATTTTTTTTTTTCTGAATTCTCGATTTGTTACTTGACATGCAGTTATTACAGCAACTGCAGGTGGTGGCCTACGTGGAAAATTGAATAAGGTTGTGCTCGCTTACAGTGGTGGCTTAGACACATCAGTCATTGTTCCATGGCTCAGGTACACATGTTGCTCCCTTTTCTTTTTCCCATCGGCAACTAGAATTACTGGTTTCTCTTTTAAAAAAATGTTTAAAATTTTATTAGAATGTGTAGATAGAGATTAGAGACCTTTTTGAGACTGTAAGGATGATCTGGAGGGTTTTTAACTAAAAAATGCTCAAGTTTTGTACTAAAAAATGTCAATTTACCTGTTACTGTGTATTCTTATTGTAATATTTTATTTAATGATTTTGGGTGTTGCAGAGAGAATTATGGCTGTGAAGTCGTTTGCTTCACTGCTGATGTTGGCCAAGTATGTTGCGTTTTTTTAATTTATTTTCTGCAATGAAGATAGTTGTGTAAATTGTGCTATTGGAAAGGGTATTTTAAGATTTTACACTTCTGACCAGGGGAATTGGTTTATCCAATTTCTTGTTCAAATGTTACATGTCATAACAAAACTAAATTTCACAGGGTATAAAAGAACTGGAAGGTTTAGGAGAGAAAGCCAAAGCCAGTGGGGCCTGTCAATTAGTGGTAAAAGACTTGAAGGAGGAGTTTGTTAAAGACTATGTATTTCCTTGCCTACGTGCTGGTGCAGTTTACGAGAGGAAGTATTTGCTTGGGACCTCAATGGCCCGCCCTGTAATTGCAAAGGTACTTCTTGAAGTTTGATATATTCACCTTCCTTGGTAAAGCCATTTCTTGTGTTAGCTCTTAATGCAATGTTCATTTTTCTTTTTTTATATTGAAGAAGAATCACAAAGATAATGATAGTGAAATGCACTTATCTCTCCCCTTCCTTCTATATAACATATATTGATTGATAACTACTGACGGATAGGCCATGGTCGATGTTGCCAAAGAAGTTGGAGCTGATGCTGTTTCCCATGGGTGTACAGGGAAAGGAAATGATCAGGCATGTCTTAATATTAGGTTCACAACACTAAATCATGTCAATTGTTTTATCCTAACACATATCTTTATAAATTCTTAGGTCCGATTTGAGCTCACTTTCTTTGCTCTGAACCCCAAGCTGAATGTTGTGGTTCCATGGAGGGAGTGGGATATTACAGGGAGAGAAGATGCTATTGAGTATGCTAAAAAGCATAATATACCTGTTCCTGTGACAAAGAAATCCATATATAGCAGGGACAGGAATCTTTGGCACCTTAGCCACGAGGTATGCCTTGCAGCTATCATCAGTATAGCTCTAGTTATAGTGTTGGAGCTAGTTATACGTAATGATTTGTCATTCATTTAGGCCTAAGCATTCGTTGAATTAAAGATAAAATGTTTGATGACCTTTCAAGGTAATGAATTTGCATTCTCTTATGTTACATGACCATTAGGAGAGGCGATAGAGATTAAAGCATTATTTCTTACCATGGTAGTCATGTAAAATGAGAAAATCCAACTTTGGAGGTGAGTGGTTTACTATGGTAGTGTTTATTCTGTGGATAAAATGAAATGAAATGTCCTATTCTGTTCTTGATTCTACGGTTCTACCCTTTTTAGTGGAATCAAAATGCACTAGTTTTTAATCTTATGCCCCATTATGTTAAATTTTAGAAATGATATGTTGCTGTTTTCTGATATATGCAATCCGTGACATTGAAGGGGGATATTTTGGAAGACCCAGCTAATGAGCCTAAAAAGGACATGTACATGATGTCTGTAGACCCTGAGGATGCTCCTAATCAAGCAGAGTAAGCTTGTTTCTTGTGATTTCGCTTTATATATAGCTTCCAAGATTCTGTGGTAATTTTAAAGATGTTGTACTTTACATTTTTGAAAGAATGCATCATGTCTTGCAGATATGTGGAAATTGGAATAGAGTCGGGGCTTCCTGTTTCAGTTAATGGGAAAAGGCTTTCACCAGCATCCTTACTTGCAGAGCTCAATGAGATTGGTGGAAAACATGGAATTGGCCGGATCGACATGGTTGAGAATCGGCTTGTAGGTATGAAGAGCCGTGGAGTGTATGAAACTCCTGGTGGAACCATCCTGTTTGCTGCAGCACGTGAGTTGGAGTATTTGACACTTGACCGAGAAACAATACAAGTCAAGGATTCATTAGCCCTTAAATATGCAGAATTAGTGTATGCTGGCAGATGGTTTGATCCACTTCGGGAGTCCATGGATGCCTTTATGGAGAAGATCACAGAAACCACAACAGGTTCTGTGACTTTGAAATTGTACAAGGGTTCTGTTACTGCAACCAGTCGAACGAGTCCCTTTAGCCTGTATAGGCAAGATATTTCATCGTTTGAGAGTGGGCAGATATATGATCAAGCTGATGCCGCTGGGTTCATTAGGCTTTATGGTCTTCCAATGAGGGTTCGAGCAATGCTTGAGCAGGGCATCTAAGTGTTAATTTCATTTCCACTTGTACTTGGTTTGGTTGTCCATTTGCTTGTTCAGATTTGAAGCTAGAGAGTACTATGGATTGTCAGTAGATCTAACCCTAATAAAATTAATATTCATCCTGAATTCAAAATCCAGATATTAAAAAGATCTTTGTTTTTCCCAACTATTAGTAGTAGTATAGAAGGAAAAAAGAGATATTCCCTATGGATTTAGTCCTGCATGTGCAAACTTAACATTGGATTCCTCTCAGTTTGGCACAGCAAATTGTAGGAAGTCAGTTAACAATTGAATGGTTGTTTTCTTTTGAGCTAAAATTTGCAAGTCACTTGTGACTTTGAGTATTCTAAATGATGACAATATCTTATCCACTGTTAAAAGTATTTTGTTTTCAATACCAATAATTGTGATGCTTGTGCTGCCAATACTATGTCAAACACAAACAAATTCAATCCAAGGTGGTATTTTCTCCTGCAGTCCCCTAGCACGCTTTCTGTTTTCCTCATGATCCCAAGTTTTGAAATGCTCCCCTAGTGGTCTCAATTTCGGTTTAGTTGGTAGCCTTGTGTCAATAGTTATCTTCTGGAGTTCAACTGCATTCTCAAGTATATACATAACAAATTCAACTTCACATGCTGCTCCACAAAACCCAATCAATTCCAATTCCTTGAGACTGTACTGACATTCCGTTGTAAATAAGCGTTCTGTTCTAAATGTGGGTTTGGTATTTAGCATCTGCAACATGCAAAAAAGGCGGATTCAGATCAACAAATATCCTAGCTTTTCAACACATGTTTGATGCACAGTACAAAGAGTCTCTGGGATCTAGATTCTTTGCAGTTGCTTTTCTACTCATTTATACGGTCAACAACTTGGAATTATCAACTTGGACTCAAAACACACATTTTAGATATGAATCATCTTCATGTAACGGATACAAATGCGCTGTATGAATGCGTGGGAAAGACGATTATACCAAATCCGGTTTGGAGTCTCAACACGGATATTCATGAGTATTTTCTAGAGCAACAGAGGCAAAGGATTTTCACCTTGAGTGCGAACCTCCATAGTGCAGGTGATGCCTTCAATAGCAGTGCACAAGCACCAAGTGTGATGCCATCATCAACACAGGCAACCAACTCCAAATGCTTGAGATTTTTTAACTCGGTAAGTTGACCTAGCCAGTAAATCTGAAAATAAGACAGAAAAAATTATATAACTCTTGTTAACAAGAAAAGCAACCTAAAGATAGGAAGGGTGAAGAAAAGGCTACCACTTCAGGTACGTTTTGTGTAATATCCAATTTAAACATTTTTAATTGTGGGAGAAAGCTTTCTCTAGTGAACTTCACAAAGGATCCTCCAAATGTTGCTTCCACAAGACTTGCAACGTTCTTAAATTCCATGTCCAAATGGGATCCATAGTATTTGAATGACACTAAATTTTCAGCAAAAATTTCAAGTTTTGTCAGCTCCCAACATCTTACCAATTCCAGACATCTCAGCTTGAGTGATGGACCTGAAACCTTCATAGTTTTTGGAACTCCTGAGTTAACCAAGCTCAACGTTTCAAGTAATGGACAGCAACACAGTAAATACTCTAGCATTTCATTGGTGACAGTAATGAATTTCAGGCGCAACACTTGCAAAGAATTAAAACTTGCGAGTTTAAACATGTGCAATGGAAGAACATATTCAAATGTATGCCCAAAATACAGCTCAAGCTTTTGAACCTTCTTTTGAATAGCAAAGTGAACCCACTTGTCAATATCACACCCAGTACCCACATGAAACCAAAATTTCAACCCTTGAAGAGTTGAACTCTTGAGTGAACTTAACAATTCATTGATCCAACTTGTATATGTTTGCCTTTCAGCATCATACATGATCTCCATCGCCATCTGCAAATGCCTTCCTGCAGCCTTCTGAATATCTTTCTTCATGTCTTTCATAATAGGTGAACCATCAAATTCCAAAGTTCCAGAAAAAAAGGTCCATAGATATCTCCATTTTCTTGATAGGATACTGGTCCTAGCAGCATCATTTATTGGCAATTTAGATAAAATGGCTACAGGGATTCCATCTGGTAGTTGGTTGATAAGATCTGCTTCATAATCTTCCTCATTGTTAGCTTTTGCTCTTTTCTGTTTATAATCTCTGCTACCTGCATCTTGCATGATCATTCCTGGCCTAAATTTTAGCAGAATTCATGGATTATCAAGATAAGGAATAGAGAAATTGAATAATCAACATTGCAAAAGAATGTTCAATAAAAATAGAAGGTAAGGAAGGGAAATCAGGGAGCAAATGCACAAAATGCATTTATTAATCTCCAAGGAAAAAGAAAATTTCTTTGAATTTTCATCAACTGTAGGAACACATCCTATGTAACTTGGCTTTTGAACATTTGTTTTTGAAAACTACATGAATCTAATCATGACTAACAATTACTCAAGATGTAAGTTTACTGAAGAAACAAAAAATGAGAATAGATACCCGTTTACTATCTTCTCTTGCGATTTGTGAATGAGAAGGATATTATGGTTATGGTTGGATTTTCAAGGAATGTTAGCATAACTAGGAACCCGTTTCAAGTCCTTGTTTTGTGATCCACATAGAAGAGCCTTTTACTATGCAAAGATCCGGAGTATGCTCCGTTGGTGAAGGACCTAAACTAAAATTACCTTTTTCTTTTTTTATCTTCGGGAATTCATTTAATAATATACTTTGCTTTGCTTAGAATCACATGATTTCTTAGCATAATGGAAGGTAGCAACGGGGCTTTGCATTGCTTATTGAGTTATTGTTAACCACTACTTTCTGAGGTAAAAAATCTGATGCCACATCCAGATCGTTGCTTTCTCTTGTATAATGACATCTAATTTTATTAAAACAAATGACATATCTCTTTTTTACAAGAATAATATTTATCGTTTGTAAATTCTACTTTTTATTGCTCAAACTCAAATGCTCATACATTCTCTATTTTAGTTTCTAATTTCTTTTTTTAAGGGTAGTTTGTACTTTCATAAGTTCTAGCTTTGTTTAAAAAATAAATAAAATCTTAGAATACACTTGAAAAGATTATTAGCAATATTTAAGACTTATTTTCTGTTATTTTCCTATCTTTAGAGGTTCTTTTCAAAACAAAAAAAAAAGTAAATTTTTTTTAGACGTAAAACCTGAAATTTAAAGAAACAGACTTGCATGAATAAAGATCTTAGTTTTACTCTCAACTTTTTCATTTATATCTTTCTCGATTAACTTTTATTATGTATGCTTGGGTTAATTTTTTAAAAAAATAAATTTTATAACTTTCTAAAATATTTTTTAAAATATAATTATTTCCTTATAAATAATTCCATCCTAGTAAGTATCGAAGAATTTAATTGCTTTTAGAAGTGAAAGGCAAAAAAAATATACTAAATCATTTTAACCTAAATTAAAATTATATTTGAAAGTAACAAAATTTTGTAGATGTTCAATAAATCATCAGAAATAAATACAAGTGGAAATAGGAATTAGGGAAACTTTAATGTTATAACTCATTTTGGATTCTTAGTTTTTTTTCTGTGGGGCATTGATTGTTAGTTGAGATTTAAAAATTGGTGTTTAATTTTGATGAATCGTTAAAAATCGGTTTTAATTTTTAGTTCAATGCTAGAAATTCAATTTGTTGTTGATAACTTATTTTTTGTGCCCCAGTTTCTTTTTTTAGTTCAATCATAATTATTTTAATTTTAAAATTTGAGTTTTTGTAAGTTCTTGTAGAAGAATTGTTCTTATAAATGAAAGAAGTGTTCAAGAATTTCAATGATAATTATTTGCAAAATAGATTCTTTCTTATAAGAATTCAATAAAAAAAACTTTGCATTGAAGTTCATCTTATAAAATCACGATTTATGTTTTATTTGTTTGAACTGAAAGTGAGAGAGAAAGAGTTGATATTTGGTAACATGACAAAGAGATGAAAGGAGTGATGCTTGATGGTTTGGTTAGAGTAAAAGAGGAGTGAAAGGTTAAAAAAAATTGTGGATCCCAAGTGAAAGTGATTCAATTTAAAATTGAGATGAAAGTGAGATGATATTTTAAGATATTTTTCAAAATTATTTATATGTGGTCATTTATCTATATATATATATATTATATGTATATAACATAATCTATTGTATATATATAATAAAAAGAAAATAACTAATAAAAAATATATAAATAACAATTTAAAATAATAATAATAATATAAATAATAAAAATAAAATAAATAACATTAAAATAAAAATAATATATATGTTTGATA
>JAMLFT010006700.1:0-15726 GCA_026544285.1 Pachyrhizus erosus
TCTAACTAGTTTTCTATTATTTAACTATTTACTTTATTTACAATCAAATAAGAATATATTTTTATTCATAAAAAAAATGGGCTGTTACACATAGGGGAATAAAAGGATTCTCTTTGGGCGACCAAAAATGTTATAAATAGCCTTGAGATGAAGTCAGAATCCGCCATGAAAACCAAGCTTTCTCTTCTTCGAATAACTTGATACATTCCACCAAATTACTCGCAAGCTGTCCCAAACAAATCATAGTACTCCCAAAAAGCTATTGGCATGAATAAATTGAAGAAAATAACAAAGGAACACGAATTCACAATGGTGAACCAAACCTCCATTAAAGAAAAATCAAAGCTTCAAATTAAGGTAGGAGGAATCTTCCTTTCTTTTTAAATTGATTAAAGAATCATTTTATGTTATCCAATTAGATTTTCTAAAAGATTCAAGCTCTAAAACTTCATAATTAACTAGAATCGAAAGTTAATTTTTATTCTCAAACTCTGAAAAAATTCAAACTCAATTGACTAATTTTGAGTGTGAATTCTTAAATTGATGTTTAGGTTATGTTCGTGATTGATCCTTAATGAGCTTTGGGCAATTTTACTGCCAAAAACACATAAGAATCCAAAGTTCCCAAATTTGAATTTCTGGCTCAAGAAATTCGCTAGAGGTTGAAGAAGTAGAAATTAGAAGGAGAAATTACTAAAATACCCTTCTTTGAAAATTTTTACCAAATTATCCCCTAATCTATTTTGTGTGATTTTAAGCTTTTCTGATCTCTTAAAGCTTTGTAAATTTATCAAATATAGTTTATGATGTGGGGAACATATTTGAAGTTTTAAAAAAATTAATGAAAGTTAAATTTTTTTTTAAGAAATTCCAAAAATACCCCTAATAAAAGAAAATGACAAAACTGAGTTTATTTTGGTTAGAAATTTTGAGGGAAGTATTAGGAAATTATTATAACCTTGCTAAAAGACTGGAAACCACTTTTGAAATTGTAAAACTCCTTGAAAATGAAATGATATTATCAAAATGACCATTTTACCCCTAGGTGGTAAAATTAATTATATTCACCATTTTAGGTCATTTGAATTATAAAAAAAATAGTCTAAGCACCTTGAGATGTAAAATAAAAGCTATCTCTAAATTTTGGAAGTAAAAATCTGGAAATAAAAATTTCAAAAATATTATTTTTAAATTGACCAAAATACCCTTGTAATAAAAAGTTATACTTTTGTATTATTTAAAGACTATTTGAGATTAAATAACTACGTCTATGATGCTAAGAAAATATAGGAGATATCTAGAGAAACAAAAGAGAAGGAAATCCCAGAAATATTTTTGTGTAAAAAGACCAAAATACCCTTAGGCATAAACTTCTTAAATTATGTGATTATTTCTTCTTATAATCCTAATAAAGGTCAAGAAAAACTCCTAAAAACTATACATCTATACTCATTTAAGAATTAAATTGAGAAGCAAAGACTCATAAATTAAATATAGTCTTTGGGATAAAAATGGGATTAATTCTAAGTTATCTAAACTTCAGATCTTAGGATTGGTAGGAAATTTAAAATTGAAATTTTAATTTAAAATTTTTATTCATGATATGGAAATTATATGGAATAATCTAACATAATTGTAAATAACAAGTAAATACCATGACTAGGTAAATTTTGGCAGCAATTCAAACAAAGAACAACAAGATTCTAGAAGGAAAAAGATTTATAAAAGTCTTAGTCTAATGAATATAGTAATTAATAAGTCTCTTTAGTAGATCCCTCGCAATATGAAACAAACCATGGAATGAACAGTGGTCGAACTAAAATAATAGGAATATGAAAGCGGGAATTTCCTAACTATGGGAATTATAAGGATCTGGTACCTTGAGACTTGATTGACGAAAGTAAAGGCGACATAACAAAAGATATGATATGAGAGATAAAAGAATGGAGAAATCCAATGGGTTGACCACAAAAGGTACTTGAGGAATGTATGCAGGTTGTGGAAGTCCTTGGGAGTGTATAGGCACCAAGTTTATCAACTGCCTATATTAAGGAGTCATAAAGCTGGCTTGGTATCTCCAACAAAGAAAAGCACTAACAAAGTCAGTAGAGAGTATCTAAGTCTTGTACCAGCTTAAAGATTTGTACTTCTGGCTATCACCCAAAATAAATTGCAACTTATGGATTGAATGTTACATTTCGCATAAGTCCTCAGGAGTTAGTAGTAAGAGACAAAGAGGGATCCCAAATGCTAGAATTAATCCATAGGACACGATACAGTAAGATTCAGAAAATACGGTTACAAGTACGCCAGTATGATATGTTCATTTAAAAAGAATTGGAGATTCACACCTACAACTAACATTTTAGGAAAAGATGAATGAAGAATTTCGCCTTTATTCCACGTGTCCATTACTTCGCTTTGTGGACGATGGACTAGAGACTCACTATATCAGTTAGACACCTACACGGGATATGTTCGTTTTACTTTCTTTCCAGCATAATCGTTTGCCCCTACAACTTCAGGACAAATAGATCTTCCAATAATTCTGACTTAGGTGGAACCTCTACATGTCTCAAAACCACCTCCTGGGTTTCCTTCACATCCTAGAAGGAGACGACCAAGCAACTCTTCCTCTTCTTACAATAGAACTAGAGCTCTTAGGCCGACTCCCAAGACAGAATCATCAGAAGAGGAAGATCCGTCAAAAAATCCTGGAGATAAATTTAAAAATTATCTTTCATAATGTAATAGTAGTGTAGCATTTATGTGAACTTATGTCAATTAATGAATGAAAGTATATTTAGCATAATTATGTGTATTTATATAAAAAAAATATAGGTTGTTACATTGGTGATCCCTCTCTTCTTTCCCACTCTCCTTCTTTTGCTTTCCTATTTTCTTTCTCTTCTCCATTGTTTCTAATCTTCATTCTTCTACCACTCCACCCTTCTTACCCCTCCCCATTCCTTAACTCTATTCCTTTAGTTGTTTTAAAATTATCATTTCCACTATGTCATTCATTTTTAAGTTTTCAACTAAAGGCGTTTTCAACAATGTTTTGTTATTGCATTCGAATCCTGATAGATTGAATATCTATTTTATCAGGAATTTACTATAGGAGCATCCTAATCCTACTGAAATGGCCATGAAATACTCTAATAGAGAATGAAATTTGAAAACTATAGTCTATGCTAGTTTATCACCATTTCATAGTTTTGAAACATAATTAGGATATCTAGAATACAATTGTAGGAGACAAAACAAAGAATAGAGCCTCCTACTACTTGGTTTGAGCTTTTTCGACAAAGGAATTTGAGTTTTCTGACGAGGTTTGGTTTCTAGGTTTTACTACTTCGTTGGTTCTGATTTTGGGACTAAAATGATGTTGAGTTATTTTTGAATGGGTCTCTGTGTCAAATGAGTTCAAAGGAGTTCAATTTGTGAGTTTTGCTTTTGTCATCTTGAGTTTCCTCCATCCATGGCTACCCTATATTTATACGATGTATAGACTTAAATTTGTGCTTAAAAAATTTGTGAGGGATGGGCAAAGATGTGTGTGCAGGTTATAGGGTGTAGAGGAAGGCTTGAGAAGGATGGGCAGTGTAGAGAAGAAGAGGCTCGAGGAAAAAAAAGCTTACTTAGTAGCTTCAATGGCGGTGAAGAAAAGGTATATATACATATTATTTTCATAATCAGCCAACAATGGGCCTAGCGGTCTCAATGACACATACACTCTCCTTAATCATTCATCCTTCGTAACATCCTCAATTTTTAAATAGGAAATTGAATAATTTGAAATAATTGATATTTGGGCTTAATAATTACTTGAGAAATAATAAATAATAAAAATAAAAATAAATAAAATGTAGACTAATAAATGAATATTATAGGTGATTTAATGATGAAAAAACCTCTCAACATAGTAAAAAAAAATAAAAGGAAAAAATTGGAGAAAAATTCCAAATAATCAAAAATAGGTGAAAAATGTTGAAGTTGACCAAAACTCAACTTATTAATGGCATTTATGTAAATATAAGGTAATCAAGAAAAAACAGATTAAGCCTAAACCAATTTAATTAAGTTAATGTAGAGGATTAGTAATTAGGCAGCCCATTTAGACAAAAATTAAGTCTTAAACTCCACTTAAGCTTGGTTGGCTTAATCAAGGAGTAAATTAAGGCTTTAACTATGAAGATTAGCTTAATCTTGACCTAATGTAAGTTGTATAAAAGGACCTATAAGTTGTTGCTCCCTTACTCAAAATCTTCATGTCGTCAACACCTATCCTTGATGCATTAGAATTTTTTTCTGCATTGCAGCTCCTCCCACCATCTTTAGACCTCCATACCTCTCCTTCTAACTCCATTTTTTTCTTCTTCCTTAGGAACAAAATATTGGTTCTTGGCTTGAAGATTAGTTTGAATTTCCTAATTCCTTCCTCTCTTCTTGTTCTATGTTTGTTTACTATAATTCAAATCAATTTACCATTTGATTCATTTGTTTTTCACTAAATTCATTTGGAATTTAAACTAATTGAACCTAGAAAGCAAGAACAAAAATGCAACAATTTGTTCAATTCAATTTATAGTTTTCTTTGTCAATTTTGAAGAACTTCCTAGTCAGAACATTTCATATACCATCAATGAAGTTTATCCTAATTAAAATTTGATCAAAATTCATCTAAATAGAGAGAATTGGATCCTTTCAAATTTAGAATTCAAACTTTTTCGGTTCAAATCATTTTCAATGAATTGGTTCGCATTAGAGCATCAAAATCTCATAAATTTGAATTAAAATATCCTAGAACAGTTTTAACAATCAAAATTAAAGAAAAAATAACTTATTCTACCTTAATTTAGAATTCTCGGATGAGGAATTGTAGTTTCCGGCCAAGCTTTGACGTTCGTTAAAATTTGCAATTCTTTCACTATTTCTTCAAATTTCTTCAGCAACCTCGAAGTTCAAGATGATTCGAAGCTTTAGGGACTGAAGCCAAGTAATTTGGGTGAGTATACAGAGAGAATCAAAGAGAAGAAGTTCTCTAAATTTTTTAGTTCTAAGCTTGATTCCGATGATGCTTATATAGCATCTTCCACCGTCCCATTTAGCTTATTTTATTCCCTATAGCTGGTCATAGCTTTGTTGAGTTAGGGAGGCTAAGTGGCTAGGCTGGGTGGCTACGTTGTAAGAACCTTTGAGGTTGAGGGAGGAGCTTCCATGGTGGTTTAAGAAGAAGAAGAACAAAAAAATGATATAGGATTTGATTTATCCTAAAATGTCAGCAATAGGCCTAGCGATCTCATTGACAACATACACTCCTCTCTTCCTCGCTCGTGCCTAAGGGGGCAGGTTCGGATCCCAACCACCTCCTTTTGTTTTCTCTGCTTTTATTTTCTGATTTATTCATTCATTTAGTCCATATATATTAAATAAGGAGCTTTTATGCTACCCTAAGTAGGTAGCTTAATTGGCAAAAAGGTGCACGATTTCTCTCCTTTCTCTTCTTCCTAATCCTCCCCCACTCTTTTTCTAATTTCCCTTTCTTTTCCCTTTTCTATTTCTTTTTATCATTTTTTTGTTTTATTTTTAATTTTTTTATTTTTATTTCTAATTTTTTTCTAAAATTCCTATAAATTATCTTATGTTTTTCTCCATCTGTTCCTATATTTTCTTTTTCACCAGTAATTTTATAAATTGTATAAATTTGTTTATTTAACTTGTTTTATTCATATTTTATTTATTTAAATATTATTCTTATTTAAACTATTATATTAATTTTATCTTTTTTTATAAATTATAATTCTTATCAAAATAAATTCAAGATTTTTATCTAATTTATGATTTCCTTTCTCTTCTTCTAATATTATTTCTTCTTTTCAGAATTCTAAATCTTTTTTACATTAATTAATTATCAATATTTATAAATCCTGATATATATATATAAATTAAAAACAGGATGTTACACCGCTCTCCCTATATTTGATTTTCTATAAAGTGTTTTTGTAGAGTGAGATACCCAAGCCCTTCCCTACTTTTGGAAGCTTGATGACCCATGCATATATATATATATATGTTATACATATATTGATATACGAAATGTTCCTCATGTACGTATACATTTCGGAAGTCCCTTCCTCGCACTCATACCACGTGCTTCTTGCTAAAAGTATATATATATATATACCTACATTTATATGTATATGTAATATGCTAAACTTAGTTTGTATAGGTGCGAGGGTCCTCCAATTTTTCGTTGCTACATTTTAATATACATGTATATATGTATACTACATATATGTATATATGCAAGGATTTCACGACGTGGTTCCTTTTTGCCACCCGTGGTACACGTATATGTCCATATGTATATAATTAGTAATTACTATTAATAATTTTTTCCTTTAACAGTTTTTTATATTAATTAATTTATGTCTTTCGTCCTTTATTTGATTATTATTAGGATACTACCATTTTAAAATTATTTGTTGATCATATATTATATATATGGAGGGTTTTACTTAATTCATTAAGGAATCATAATCACTACTAACTATAACTAACCTTATCGAGAGTAATAATAATAATATCAACACCATTAAAACGAAAAATTTACACACGGTCCTATTTTAAAACCCCTTATCAATGGTTCCTTTCATTCCTATAGTAAAAATTATTATTTTTATTTACAATTTTCTTATTATTATTATCTCTATTATTTCTATTTTGTTTTCTTTTAACTAGGATATTATATTTTTAGTCATCACCATTAGCAGACTACTTTAAGTATTGTATTGTCAATTAATTAACATGTCTTATAAGGTTCATTTAAATAAAACTCAACATTTTAAGATTTTTATTTATGCAGATAAATCATAAACAATCATATAATCGATCACTCGATACTTGACAATAGTTTGTTGACTATAAGGACTAAAATAAAAAATTTAAATTTATCAAGAACCAAAAACTTCAACAAAATTATTAAGAATAGAAAACAAACTTCAATAATTTATTAGGTACCAAAAACATATTTAAGCATAAAAAGATAAATCATATCACAAAATGACATTCCTACTTAAATTATAGCATAATTATTGTCCAACCAAGAAAACATCACCATAAAATAGGAGTAAAGTAACATATTTGATCAAATTAAGGTATAAACACCTTTTTATTATTGACTTGCATTGGCACATAGCCGCTACTATTTCCATTGAACATATTATGTGAGAACTAATCAATGCTCAAAAGTGTTAGTTCATCACACTTGCATTTCAACACCTTATTTTTCTTCTTATTTATGGATTTCTTAAGCCCTTTTGTAGCTTCTTCAATAGCAATGACCCTCCTGACATAGGCATGGAGTATCGATCCTTCATAAGGGTTATGCTTGTTCTTGTTGTGCCTCTTGCAATTTTGGCATCGCTTGCTACCATTCCAATGGTTCTTGATGGTGTTCTCAGCCCTACCAGTCAACTTCTTTGCAATTTTTGACCACTTGTTTCCAACTTCCTTGTGGGCCTTAATCAAAATCATGTCTTCCTCCAAGGTCCACGAGTCCTTCTATATAGTTAATAGACAATAAAATGTGTGGTTATATACTTGAAATTAATTACATAGAGAAAAAATAAATGTTGAATAAAAATTGAACAACAATACTTTATTGCTACCTATAAACTAATGAATGTGATAGTTCACAAAAGTTATGAGAGATGTGATCAATTTTGACTTTGCTTGAATACAAGGGCCAACAAGTAATGAAATGTACAATGGAATTATGTTACATACAAATAAAAGTTATATTGAAATATAAGCTTAAATAAAACATTAATGATGGTCAAGAAACAAAAGAATTCTAATTAAGGTGTTTTAGAAACTAACAATAATTGACTCAACATAAAAGTACATACACCTCAATAGTCAAACTAGAAAAGAAACATAACATTACATGTAAATTAAAGAAACAAACAAAAGCTAACTAAACTTGTAAATTCAAGTGTTACGGTTAAGAGGACAGGTTAGAAAAGGAATGAAATATTTAAATAATTTTTTATATAAAAATATCATAAAGAAGTCATAAAAACTATTTTTGTTAAATAATTTTACACTAAATACTTTTTTTGCTAAAGTTTAGGAGTAGATATCAAGCTAGAAATGCCATTTCAAAAATAAATTAAAATTTTAAATAAAATTAATATTTTATTATATCAAACAATAAAGGTTTTTAAGAGAGAAGACTCCACTAAAATTGGTTAGTCAAATTCTTGCCAAAAATTAATCATCGACAAAGCACACGGTGAGCCACAAAATGTAATAATAAAATATTACATATAGGTAGACAAAAATAATTGATTTCATTAAATTTGTTATTTTGAACAATGTGTAATAATAAGAATAGAATATTGATAAAAAAATGTTATGTCATATTAGCTCACTTTGAAAACCAATAAAAATAAATTAAATGTTTATCATATATCTTGTAAAACATTTATTGCTAAAATATATTGTTTAAATAGAATTAATTAATTTCATTTTTTTTCATCTTATTTCACACAAGATATATTTAAGTTAAAAAAGTGCAATTATATTATGGTGCGTTGTTAATGATAGATAAGTCTAGTGGTGCTAACATAGTTGGGATCATCCACTCCTATTATGATACCCTTGCATTTATTTTTAAAAAATATATATTTAATGAAAAGTAGCTTAATATAAATAATAGTTCCAAAACTTTTCTTTAATAATGTGATTAAATAATTTTTATTGACAACATATGATGATTTAAATAAAAATTCATTCAAAATTCACTTAACTCCATAACATTCTTCTCTCACATGAATATACAATGTGAAAGAAAGACAAATATGAAGCATATTCTTGGTTGAAAGAATTTGGCTTAATTGTAAATTTTATCATCAAATTATCGTTATTTCACAAATTTTACTATCCAAGTTCTATTTTCGTGAATTTTACCACTTAAATTTTCAATTTTTGCATATTTTACCCATCTTGAATTGTCACTAAAAAAAGTTAAAGAAAAAACAAAATGGTTGCGTTTTGTTACCAATTTTTGCGAAAAATGAAAGTAAAATGTGAAGAGAATAAAAAAATAAAAAGTGATGGTGAAATGCACTAAAACAACTTGGGTGGTAATATGAGAAAATTGAAAACTTGCATGGTAAAATTTGCCAAAAAAACTTTGATGGTAAAATTTGAGAAATGATGATAATTGGGTGGTAAAATATGTAATTAGACCAAATAAGTTTTTAGAAATATACTAAAATGTCCACTTCAAAGAATTTGTCTAAAACACATTGAGATGTTATGAAAGAGTTACAACATCATACGCATAAATACATGTCTAAAGTATTTTCTATGAATTTTTAAAAAGATAGTTTTGGTCATAAAATTGTACAAATGTAAATTTAATTGCATGTACTTTTTTTTTATTGTTGACACCAATTACTACTAAGTAATGCATCTTTACATTTAATTAATTACATAAATATGTGTTATTTATTTATATATTTTTAAACTTGAATCCTATACATGATTGACCAAAAGAAAAATGAGTGCGTTTATTTGAAAAATAAAATTGGAAATGAAAAAAAACCTTAATGTTTGGTTGAAGATGGTTGTACCATCTCTCTCGACACTGCTTTCCTATCCTGTTGTGTAGTAACTTTGCAATTTGTGACCATTTCTTCACCCCAAATTGATTCACTAATTCCACAAGAGCACTACAAAACCCATAATTAAAATTAATTTAATATTTATAATTTTTTCAAGAATAATAAATCTTGCAATGAAATGAATTAGAGGAAAACTTTCCAATGAATTAAAACTTAAACAAATCACATAACATTCAATAACACTTATAAACTTATTTTTATTTGTTTTATTAAAATCACTACAAAAACAAAATTAAAATTGCTAACAAAAAATTATAAAAATCTTTATGAAATTTTTATAATCCTAAAACTAAAGAAAAAAGTAACTTATTGTTGTTAAATTGGGTCACTTATTAATTGATCTATCATAATGAAAAAAAAGAAAAAAAATCCAAGAAAATGACAAAAAGAAAGAAAATAATAATTTTTATGCATAAATAATGCCTCATATATGTATATACCTGTCTTCTTCTATTGTCCATTGCCCTTTGATTATGCCATCATTACCGATGTTGGTATTCTTTTTCGCCTTTACCTTTTGATCAGTGTCCCGATGATATTCAGTCATCCCTAGTCCATACTTATCAAAGAGAGAAAAAAGTGGTGGTGACTTGGAAGAAGAAGCTTTAGATGGATAAATCATGGTTTTTTGTGAAAAATCCCATATGACTTTGCCCTTTTGGTGGCCATTTAAAGCCTCTACTTTGTTGTTAATTGGTGTTAACATCATAAGGTTATGATGATTATCAACAAAGCCACCTAGGGAAGACCCATCACCTAAAGAAGGGGTTGGTATCCCATATATGGGGGTGGTGATGGGTTTGGAAGGAACTTCCATTGCAAATGGAGGGTTGTAGGTGGGAACATCCATGATGCAATTTTGAAAATGGTGAAAACTGTTGTTGGGGTCAAACATGATAGGTGGTGGTGATGGTGGAACAAGAATAGAGCTTTGTGATGGAAACATGGTTTGAGTTTGTCGCTTGAAGTATGGGCTTCCAAGGGAAAGGCTTGAAAGGTATTGTGGCCCTTGGAAGATTGGGTTAAAATCCATTTGAAAAGCTTACAACAATTGAGTGAGATGTGAAAAAGAGAGTGAAAGAGATAAATTGTTGTGTTTAATGAGCTAAGTAGGGGGTTCTTATAGTTATAAGCTATAGTGGACCATTAAATGATGAAATAAAATGAGGGCAAATGTGGAAAATAGCCCTTGATGACGAAGCCTTCTACAACCCATATCCGTAGTTAATGAGATTGTTGAGATTCTACTCTTTTCTACTATCAATAAGAAAACAAGGTTTTGTTTTCCATTTCTTTTATTTTCTCTAAGAGTAAAAATTTAATTACATTATTACATGGTAGGACAACCATAGTTTTAATCAATTTCTATGTTACACATAAATAAATAAAAAACCAATTATAAGTTGTATAAAAATTGATTGGAACCAAATGGACATATAATGGTCTAGGATTATCAATGTCTACTTCTCATTAACATCGTGTAGTAATTAATCCTTATTTAACATTCATTATTTTGCTTTATTTCTTTTATTATTAAAGCATGTCACCTATTATGTCTATATTTTTCTCTCTTGTGTCTCTTTCTCATTCTGTGTCAAATAACTTGAGTGTCTACAAATAATTTTCTTTTTCTAATCCCCAATGTTCTATTTTGAAGTAAATATTTTTAGAAAAATCAAATAAGATAAGAATTAACTTTAAATTGTTACAAAGTTTTTATTTTATAGAAGGCTTTTGGACAAGTGAAAGACATGGTGTAGAATGATGAACAACACTCAAATAATAATGTGTTTTATCTAGACAATTTTTATCAAAACTTTTATGGAAAAGATAGAATAAATCACATGATTTTGGTACTAAAGAACTGAAATTGTGGTTTGATGAGTAAAAATTATTAAAGGAAGTTAATTTTTTACATATATTGTTAAAAATTGAATTTTCTTATAGTTAGGTAAAATTTAAAAACCAATTAATTATATAATATAATTACTACATAGATGAGCCCAATCCAAAATATGAACCATAAAAGAAAATACAAATACAAAATTTGTTAAGTTTAAGACAATGAAATTTTATAATAGGGATGGTAGGCCTACATTATTTGAAAATAAAATTTGTTAAAAACTACATTATAATTAAATATAAATGTAGCAATAATATTTTTATATACTTTTTCCATTATTTGTTTAATATAAATTTTAAGTATATCCTCCTTTATAAGGAACTAAATGAAATGTTGTTTTATTTTCTATTTAAGTGAATATAATTTAAAGGATAGATTCATTAAACTTTATTAAGAGAATAAAAAAAATGATATTATACAATTTTTTTCATCTTTTGATGAAGTATTTGTTTAATTTCCATCAAATATTCTTATGAGTATTAATATAGCAAGTTCATTTTTCAAAATTTGAAATTTCAAACATTTTTATAAGTGTAACTATTAATCACTATATGGGTAAATGAGTTAATAGAGAGTAGTTTAAATCAAGAGTCTTAAGTTTCGAATCTCTATACATGCAAGAAAAAGTTTTGCTAATAATGATCATATTGAAGGTGAACAAAATTAATTAGATATACAAAACAATGTCTACTTTTGTTTTTGATCCTTTAAATTGAGAAAAACACCATATCTCACTTCTTATGTAAAGTCAAGAGACTTTGTAAGATAAAAACCAAACTATATGTATATAGTAAAAGAGATTCAAAGTTTTTCATCATGATTTTTGTTATTCTGTAACTAACCAAGTATATATCAACAAAAGAACATTAATGACATCATAATAGTTTCCAGGTTTTATGTTTTAAAAGATAGGGGCAAGTAAGTCATTTTTTGAGTCAAGTCTGTAATCATATCTTTTGACTTTTTGGCATGTAACCGTCCCAAGTATCCTTTAAGAAAACATTAACCATTCCTTAACCTATTTAATGTATCCCTTTTACATAATATAACATTCATTGTGAGTATATATATATATATATATATATATATATATATATATGTATATATGTATGTATAATTAAGTATTGAAATAAATGAAGTTTTAAAAGTGAGGAGGCATTTAATATAAGAATTAATAGTAGGTGGATTCTCCAATGGACTAGTTGAAGATGCAGTTAGTAGTGGACCATTAAATTTGACAATTTACATTAGGTTACTATTTGTAAGGTTTTCTAAAATACCATAATTACACTCACTATCTCTCTCACCCTTATTCTCTTGTCTCTTTTCCTTGCTTTCTTTATTGTTAGGATAGCCATTACAACAATGTCGCTCCTTCATTGTTTGATTTTAGTGTTTCTGCCAACAAAGGAAATTTGATTGTTGTGGGTGTGAGGCTAAATCCTAAATCTTGGTGTTGTCCTTGACATAGTAAGCTAGAGGACCAAAAGGACCCTACTTTGAAATTTATAAGAGCATAATTATTCTAGTTTAAAATTTATAAGATCAAAATTTCTCAAATTTAAAAGTTAAAGGATTAAAACAAAATCAGTAGACATTTATGTAAAGATTTAATACATTATGATTTATAAAAAGCCTCTTCTACAATGTTTTTATGTTTTGCATTCTTGTAAAATAAGTTATTTTTATTTTATTACCTAAATTATTAATTTTTTTAGTACTTCACATTTTGTTATATAGGTTTTGTTAAGTGCTAGCTTGAAAGACAATTTGTAGAAAAATTTAACCATAAAAATTGTTGAACAACAACAAAAAAAATAAATCATGTATTAAAAGTTTACCTTAATGGTTTTTGTTGGATTTTTCTACTGTCATTAGACAATTTTTTGGTTGGATTTTACTATAGACTATCTTTCACATATTATCTATTAGAAAGTTTACCTTATTTTTTTCTAGTTGGAATTTTATGTTTCTGTTGGACAATTTTTCTGATTGAATTTTCCTACAAACTGTTTATCATGTTATCACTTCATGGAACTAATACAACAATAAGTAGTAAAATCAATCATAAAAACATGTGATGTACTAAAATAAAAAAAAATAGTAATTTAGGTAGTAAAATCAAAATGGGATATTTTATAGTTATGAAAAACATATTGAAGCCTAAAAGAATTATATTAGCTCCTAATAAAAAAATCATTTTAGATGAAAAAATATTTAACTATATATAGTAATAAATTGCATGACATTATAATTTTGTTTACATTGTTAGTACATTTTTATTAAGGTTTTTCATCATTAATATAATACATCATACATTTTACATAATAATAAAATAATTTTTGTTAAATAAATAAAGTTTTAATAATTAAATTTCAATATAATTTTTCACATATTTGACATTATTTTTCATATTTTTGCTAGGATATAATATGTTTTGTAAGTAAAAAGTGAATCATAAATCATGATCAAGTGATTAACATTAATTACAAAAGAGTCTTTCAAAATTATTTGTGGATGGGGCTTCCAAATATTATAATGGGATAATACTTCACATTAAAACTTATTAGTTTTATTTTGGTCCTTTAGCATTAAAATTTGAACTATGTTGACCCTTTAACTTTTAAATTTGAGCATTTTGATAATTTAATTTAAGAATCTAGTACTTGAAAGCTAGGTTGTGATATAACTTTTAATAAACATTTTTTCCTCTTTTTAGAGCTAGAATATGACATTATTTTCATTATGCTTAGAACTTAGTCTTTTTCTTAAAATTAAGCGACATTACCTTATGCATAGCATAAATAATGTGTTATGTTTGAGACCTTGGATTTTGAGATACAAAAAGTGTGAATTTCGAACAATTCTTTGAATGTGTATTTTATTTGTAAAAATCGAATTGTCTGAAATTATTTATGTTAAATTGTATGATAAATTATTATTTTGGCATGTGAAATTGTGTGTTTCATGGAATGCTATAAATATAGCATTTACTTTGTGTGTGCTCATTGAAACCTACAACGAGGAAACTATGACGATTAGAAGTACGTTCTAGTGTTGGTCATTTTTAAAGGATGACGAAAATAATAAAACCCTAATAAAAAAGCGTATGAGTTAGGAACAAATAATATTTATACCATACTCATATTCCTAAAACTTTAAAAGGTAAGATATTGTTAAACTGAGAGATGAGATACACATAAAATTTAATAAGATGTAACAAATGTTACTTTTTCCTGTATGGTTGATCGATTAGTCATCATGCAATGACACATGGATCGAGATCCTAATGCGAGGATGACTGTATAAATGTGAGTGTGATGTGAAACACCAAAACTATAAGAAAAAAGTCATGTGAGATTTTTAACTATGGTGCATATTATATATATAATATGATTGCATTTATAAACAAATCGACAAAAATCTAAATAGGGGTAGGAGTATATGCAGAAGATAAATATGCAGTAAATAGATAAAATCAGAAAACCAGAGCGGGAGTAGTCTGCATTAGACCAGTTGGAGGGATAGATGAGAAGAAATTAAACATTGGAGAAGGACTAGTAAGTGCTTCTTAATTCATAAAGTAAGAAAAGAAAATAAGAAGTTGGAGCGACGGTAGTCCGCACAAGACCAATAGAGAGAAAAGATGGAAATGCTTAGAGAGAAATATATTAAAAAATAGAAGGAGGCTTACAAAGAAATATCTCAAAAGATCTCTTTCTAGACTTTCTCTCTAAACTTCTCTTCTGAAAAGGATGCCTCAATATGTTCGAGGATTCCTTTTACAGACATTGAATTTTACTATTTCTACAATTCAAGTTACATGACTAATATTGTAGCTATAGTTTAAGTTTTAATCTTTATCAAGTTTAATTCCTTCACAATCATCTTCGTTTCTAAACATGTCATCTGAAGATGCTACTGAAGCTGAAGAATTTGAACTGGTTGGTAAAATCTCTAGGATTGGGCCAAAGAAGTCCCACCATTGGTAAAACCAGTTTGGAAAGTTGTACTTTGAGTTTTTCTCGAAGTAAATTTGTAACGACTATTATTTTTTTAAAAAGAGTGAACTTATATTAACAACTAGACTTCATTAAACAAAAGACTTATATATATTACATATATGGT
>JAMLFT010006701.1:0-15724 GCA_026544285.1 Pachyrhizus erosus
TGATGAAATTAATAAATGTTTGTAAAATTTAGTAAAAAATACAAACTATGAGACTCAAATACTTTTATTTTTTGGATTATTTTTCTTAATAATTCAACTCTTAAAAAGAAAAAAAATCTAATTTTATGATTATTTAAACATGATGATTAAAAAATATGAGAAAGACAAAGTTAAAATGATATAATCAATATTTCTTTAATATTTTAAAATGACAACTGCTTCAAGGAAAAATATGGTTTAGTCATTTGGTCTTTGCTTTTGTTTACACTTTACATTTTAATCACTATATTTTAATTATTACATAATAATTATTTTATGTTTTAATCTTTATATCTTTATTTTGTGACAGTTTTATACTGTAAAAGAATTACAAAAAGTAACTGAAATTAGTACATAAAAATTGATGTTGGGACTAAAATGTGGATTCGTACGCATAGATTCTGATACACAAATAATTAATTAAACCTAAAAGTATTTAACTAAAATGACAGTTATTTCACCATGGTGGTAATACTTTATTAACCTTAATCATGATTTTGTCTAGTGAAAAGCAAAAGATAGCGGTTAAAAAATACAAAAGAAAGGAATTGATGCTGATCTTAAAATAAATAGACCAGTATAACTTTAATTGAAAGAATACCGTAACCATGTCAAAGGAACCGGGTCCATTGCTAACGCCTTTTTACATAAATAATATTGTTTTGCCTTTACATAATATTTTTTAATTTCTGTTGATCGTGTCATTCATCTTACCTCATAATTCTTGATCTTATCTTTTTATGTCTCTCCTAGTTAAAATTATTGTGAAATAAAAATCGAAAAATGGCATTATTCTTTCTGCATTTAGTATTTTTGCTTTATGACCAACTAAAAGCATGTTGCTCTGCATTTAGACCACGAAGCCATTTTGTTAATACTAAAGCATTGGGTGATTTAGCATGACAAGTATCAAGAGCTAACCACTCTTCATCTTTTGTGTGGATTTGAAAACTAGTTAGTTACCAACTCCTGCTTTTTCTACCCTTCCATTGAGCCTTTTTTCCAACTCGTTCTCTGTCATGCAATAATTTTCTGTCAAGTTCTTCTCTATAAATACCATACCCCATCACGGTGCTCGTTCAATCCAGCTTGAAAACACATCTTCAACAACCCTTATTGTGTTCTGTGCAAGTGATCTTGAAAGGAAAAAACAATGGTTAAGTCTATAAACTTTCTCCTACTTCTGTCTCTATTAGCCTTTGCTCCCTTATGTCACTGTAAAAAGAAAATAGGAGGTTACCTCTACCCTCAATTTTACGACAGTTCATGCCCCCAAGCTCAAGGGATTGTCCAATCCATCGTTGCCAAGGCTGTTTCAAAAGAACCCCGCATGGCTGCTTCGTTGCTGAGACTACATTTCCATGATTGTTTTGTCAAGGTCTCTAGAAATATAAATACAAATTTTTTTTACTAGTGTCATTCATAACTATGTGAGTCTTGCCGATGTGCATATTATAGAATTTAGAGTAATGATATTATATCACCTATCACATGTGTTAACGGGTAATTAAATGGGTGTCCACGAATCATTTTTGTTGAACTTATATGGTTCAAATGCATGACTCAAGGTTTGATGTTAATTTCAGGGCTGTGATGCATCGGTGTTGCTAGATAGCAGTGGAACTATTGTCAGTGAAAAGAGGTCAAATCCAAACCGCAATTCAGCTCGAGGATTTGAAGTAATTGATGAAATTAAATCCGCACTGGAGAAAGAATGCCCTCATACAGTGTCATGTGCTGACATTTTGGCTCTAGCTGCTAGAGATTCAACTGTTCTGGTAAGTATCTCCTTTTGTTTTGCACTCTAGTACCCTTATCTTGATTGATATTTGACTATCAAAACTTGGTGATCTTATTTATAATCTCTACAGACCAGTGGACCAAGCTGGAAAGTACCTCTGGGAAGAAGGGATTCTCTTGGTGCGAGTATTAGTGGCTCAAATAACAACATTCCTGCTCCCAACAACACGTTCGAGACCATCTTGACTAAGTTCAAGCTTAAGGGGCTTGACATCGTTGATCTAGTTGCTCTATCTGGTAGGACTCCTACTACTTCATCTGTCTCTTGCTCTTTTGCCTTCGAAATATGTTGGTTCATGGTTTTAGTTTGTTTAGACCACTATTTACAAACTTAGGCCCTATTTGTTTACCGTTTTCAAAATTAGTTTTATATTTTCTAAAATTTATTTATCCCCTCAACATATTTGCAAGTGTTTATCTCATAACACTTTTCTGTTTTATGAATTTGTTATCCTTTAGTACTTAAATTTTTTAGAATTTCTGTTTTTTATTTTTTTAATTCGACAACGTATTTTAACTCTTTTTTGTAAAACAGAAATTTTAAAAAATTTAGAGACTAAAATAATAATAAATCCAAAACTTATCCTATAAGAACTTGAACAAAGCATTTGAAAAGACGAAAAAAAAAACATTACTCTGTTTCTATTTTTTAGTTTTCTTATCACTTGTTTTATAAATAATTTTCAAAGCTTAGTAGAATCAAGATGAAAAATTCTGGTTGTGTAGTATAAACTATTTCAGAAAATAATTTTTAAAACAAAAAACTGAGAAATAAATCAAACAAACACTAAGTCTTAGATTATTTTAATTTTACAAAATTAATTTTGGTTTGGATAAGTTTAAAGGAAACCAATTTACATTTGAAAACCAAGTTTACAATAAATTTAGTATAAAATTTTCAGCTAAACGCAATAATTTACATATGTTTTTGTTAGTTAATGTAATCAAACATAAACAAATTTTCGCAAAACATGGCACTTCAAATGTAAGCGATATACTCGCCAAAAAGAAATTGTAGTGAGGGGAGTCTCGTTGCTCCCCAATCATGCAACTTCTAAATGCGTGTTTGAAATAAAATTTCATCACGTCCAAACAAAAACAACAAAATATAACTTCTGTGGCATTCCTCAATTTTGATGTGGTTGTGTTAATTTTGATGTTTTGAGGCAGATCTAAATTGTGTTTTCAAATATGTCAAAAATTTAAAGATTTATTATTTTTTAGTCTCTAATTTTTTTAAAATTTTTATTTTTAATCATTAATTTTTTTTTTATTATTTTTACTTGAAGTTCTTTAATTTTTCTTGTTTTTATTTTTAATTTCAAATAAAAAAAATAAAAAAAAGGATGAAAAAATAGTTCAGGGAATAAAATCAATCAAGAAAAATTAAAGAATTAAAAGAAATATTTTAAAAAAATTAAGGATTAAAATTAATAAACTCTAAATTTAATTACACTGTCTGCTTTTTTTTTTAAGACTCGTTGCTCTTCAATTATGCAACTCTAATTTTGATGACATCATCCACTCTTATTTTCTTGAGACCGGTATATGTATGGATGGGAATATTTAAATTCAATTTTAAATAAATTTGATTTTGTAAAATTGATTACTGTTAGAAGTGATTTTAGAGTGAAGTGATTTATATTTAAAAATTTGTGTCTTGAAATTAGGTTTGTATTAGAATTGTATGGAAATTTTAACCAACACAGAAGTTACATTTTTTCACTTAAAACAAATGGGCTCTGGGAGCAAACTTGATTTTGACAAAATACAATCAAACATGATATTTTGATGGGAAATCACATTTAGACTACTTGAATACAAAGAAATTGAATTCAAATAACATGAGATTCACAGCAATATTCACCTAACTTATTCAACCAACCAAACTAGACTTATTTATTACTTGAACATGCGTTTGATAGCTTCACATACAAATTTAAACATAGCATAAATCGTCTTACTTTTGGTTTACATTGAAGTGTTCAATTCAAGTCTATAGCTGCATGTACGGCATAAACAATTGTTATAATGTTATATATAGGGAGCCATACTATAGGAAATTCACGATGCACCAGCTTCAGGCAGAGACTATACAACCAAACAGGCAATGGAAAAGCAGACTTCACTCTTGATCAGGTTTATGCTGCTGAATTGCGCACTGGGTGTCCAAGATCTGGTGGGGACCAGAATCTGTTTGTCCTAGACTTTGTTACCCCAATTAAATTTGACAACCACTATTACAAGAACTTGTTGGCTAACAAGGGTCTGTTGAGTTCTGATGAAGTTCTCTTTACAAAGAATCAAGAATCCGCAGATTTAGTGAAGAAGTATGCAGAGAGCAACGATCTCTTCTTTGAACAATTTGCCAAGTCCATGGTTAAGATGGGAAACATCACTCCTTTAACAGGATCAAGGGGAGAGATCAGAAAGAACTGCAGAAAAATTAACAAATGATGAAGTGATATCATTCTTATGTGAAAATTGAACCTGCATTTTCTTTTCTTTCCTTTGATTATGATTACTGCGTTAAAAAACACGAGTGTCAATTGATCTATATTATGTGATTAGTTGAGAAGTCATTAGTAGTGTCGTGATGTGCCTTGGATTAATATCCTTTTGATAGCGTGGTTGTGTGTTTAAATTAAATTTATGTAATTAGATGTTTCAAGGTCAGTCTTGAAATTTGAATTGATTGATCAAGTAGTTGGAATTTATCTAGGTATTGAAGTTGAAATAAAATTTGTACAACCTTTCATGTGGAATAAAATAGAATTCAAATAAATTTTTATTGAACTCCCTTTTCTTTGAAGTTATGCCTCACGTGCAAAATAAAATGATGTGCTGCGTTTCCTTTCATTTTACCTTTTAAATGAATCAAAATATATATATTTTATATTATCTAATGTTTAGTTATGTACTGTCAATATATACTATATGAATTAACAAGAAATTATGACAAAATGTTATTAAATGATAATATAAAAATCTTTTATATTATCATTTCATAGACTTTTACTCTATAAATAATGATTCTACAAGATTCAATTTTTTTTAAAAAAATACATATAAAATATATTGAGAAATGTTTTAATCACTGTAAACTGTTTTCAAAATTTATTTTCAAATGTAAATTAATTTTTTAAAGTTTATTCTTGTGAAATTAAGTACACAAGTAGAAAAGATTAACTTTTTTAAAAACAATTGTTTATATTTTAAAAATTATATAAAAACTAATAAAAAAATAAGTATTAGTGTATTTGAATAACACAATAATCAATTCTATTCTACAAAATTATGATGATACCATAAAAACAATTAAAAACTAATTATTTTATCTTCACCACAAAAAGAAGCCAAGAAGGCCGTGCCTTTTCTTTTCCATTTCTTAATGAAGAAAAAAATTGACCTTGTTTTTGCTTTCAGATTTTTTGTAGTCTGATGTTGAACAATGACGGAGGGGCAAAAGCGAATAATGAATTATAACCAAGGCAGGGTTTCACTCTCTGCATTGCAAAAATCGGTACAGTTATCACTTGTAAAATTTCCGCTATCTTCTAATTATGGTTTCATGCACGAGCAATAGGGGTAGCTTCCCGTAATGGCAAAAGGAATGAGGTACAGAACTGTAACAAGGTTTGCTATACCTAGGGCACTGTGTTGAATTACATGACCATGATGAAATTCTTTCTACCGCATCAACGTTAGCTGTAAATTGAAAAGGATTGCAAGATATATAGCAAAATTTAGTAGGTGTTGCAAAACTTGGTGTGTGGATCTTGATGTTAGATTGTGTTGGAATCGTAAGAAACAAAATACAGGACAACGAATATCCAGGACCCTTTTCTGGCCACATGAAAAATTTAAACTAGAAATTAAAAAAAATAAATAAAAAATCTTGGCCATTTACGTGTAACTGAGATATCCGTTTGTGAGCCAAAGGTGCCTGTTGGATTTGAGACAGGCAGAGCTGTTCAATCTCTAGAGAAATGCCCTATTCTGGCAAATCCCAGTACTGCTCACACAAGCTCCACACGTCTTACGGCATTCACAATTAGTTTTTGGAAGTCATTCCCAAAGGATGTAAGGGAGTAAAATCCTGAGTGTATAGAAGTGGAAAGACTGATCAGTGCTTGACACTTCATCAGGCATGCTGGACAATGGAGTGCCAGAACTTGAAAATGCATCCATTCTATAGATGAAGACATATGTCACCCACCAACATTGTGCCAGAAACTAATCTGCAGTAAGATATGCAATAACGAAAATAAGTTTTCTAAATTCTTGTTTTTGCATACAATGTACTTCGTATCAAATTTTGGTATCTGATTGGTGAATAAAGTAGCTTACCAATTGCCAAAATGTCTGTAGTCGATTCAATTGCTGGAGTATTTGTGAACTCAAACAAATCTTTAGTCCGAAGTTTGTGTTCAAATTCTACTGGCATTCCTATAATTTTTAATTTCTTTATAGAAGTGATAGCTTTTAGTCCTTCTGGAATCTTTTTCAGCTTCTCACAGCGGTCAATAACCATGTTCTCAAGCCTTGGCATTGAACTTTCCTCAACTGTCCACTCCTCCAATTCGTTCAAAAGAACAAGTCGCAAAATATGCAATTGTGAAAACCCTTCAGCATTGAAGTTCAGTTCCGGCCAATTGTATGCTCCTTTACCCAAAATGAGCATTTTAAGGTTTGGCAATCTCTCCAGTTTGGCAATAGACTCCTTCTGCAGGTGGGAGTTATGTAGAGTTAGTTTTAAGAGGTTGGGTGGGAACTCATGTGGATCAGGCAATTTCTGGATCTTTCCATTTAAAGAAAGTTTCTGAAGGTGAGTGCACTGAGACAGCTGCATAAAGATTGGAAATTCATCCTTTTCAGATTGAAGTGATAGTGACAGCGAATGGAGATTGCATAATCCTTGTGCAGTAGAAAGTACAGAATTCACCATCTGTCCTGATAATTCACAAATCCCCAATTGCCTGAGGTTGATCATATTCGCTAAACCACCATCTACTATCCAGTTTCCAGCCTCAATGTGTGGTAGGGTTTGTAGATTTGTTAATGTATCCAACCGTAGATGGCCACTATCTGGAGAATCAAATGGAGTGTACAGAAGCAGATGTCTCAAGTTCACCATCTTCCAAATTACGTTTGGTATTTTCTTCAAAAAACAACAATACCTTAAATCAAGTGTCTGTAGGTTTTGCAAGTTTCCAATGGAAGGTGGAAGTTCTTCTTCTAGATTAGTCTTCCTCAATCCTAGGTACCTCAATTGAATCAAGCCCCCTATCGTGCTTGGCAGGCTAACTACCCGAACACCATCTAATTCTAATACCCTGAGCAGCTTAAATTTCCTGTAGATGAAATTCAATTTCTTTTCTTGATGAAAATTCAAATGAAGCCATGGCTTTCTCACTATATCTGCATTATATTCTCTGTTGAAGAACAGCAGTGAACGTGAATGATCAGCATTGTGTTTTAAGGAGTCATACCTGTCATGGCAAGAAAGCATGGAATGGCGCCGGGCTTTAGTTGATGGACCTGCCACATCACCTTGAAATGTTTTGAGAAAGTATTCCTCTTTTCCTTTAGAGAGTGAAAGATCTCTAAGAAGATGGTGGATGCCAATTGTTTTGACTCTACCTAATGAGCTTACCGTTCCCACTTGAATCATGCACCTACCAATCAACTCATTTAAGTATTTCAGAGCAACACCTTCTGCAGTTTCTTCTCCTTCTTGTGGAAGAAATCCCTCGGCTACCCATAGTCTGATCAATTTTTTGGTCTGAATGTTCACACCCTCTGGGAAAAGACCCAAATATAGAAAGCATGACTTGAGATGAGGAGGCAAATCATTGTAGCTTAGGGCCAAAATTCTTGCTATCTTCTCTTGCTCTTCTAGCAAGTGCCAGCTGATATTTTGCAGTACCCGTTTCCATTCCCCACTTGACTTGAGTTTCCTAGAGAGCAAACCACCGACCACTACCACAGCCAAAGGCAAACGTCCACATTTAACCACAATCTCCTTGGCAAGGTTCTCCAACTGGACCAACTCTAAGGGGATGACATTCGCTCCAGGGAAGGCTTTGTTGCAGAGCAATCTGAAACTCTCATCTTCTGTCAATGGCCTCAACTGATGCGGATTGCTACAGGCATCAGCATGTAAAGCAACATCCGAATTCCTAGTGGTGAGCAATATTTTACTCCCCATCTTCCCTCTGGGAAAGGCAGATCTTAAACCATCCCAAACCTCCATCCCCCAAATGTCATCAAGCACCACCAAATACCTTTTCTCACTCAATACATTGCGCAGCTTTATGACCAATTCTTCCTCGAGAATTTTCTCCATTTCGTCTCTGATGAGAGCATCAACATCCCTGAGAATCCCTAGCAAAACGTCCCTCCTCCTATACTCTTTAGAGACATACACCCACGCTTTGCACTCAAAATGGTTAGTGATATTGGCATGATTGTATAGCTTCTTAGCCAAAGTGGTTTTCCCCAAACCACCCATACCAACAATAGAAACCACATGAGGCGTTGGTTCCAGGGCAAGCAACTGGGAAAGAAGTAAGTCCATGTCATCTTCAAGCTCAATAACGTACTCTTCTTCAGAATAAGGAGAAGGCTGTCTCCAGTGCTTCAACTGTTCATTACTGGTATTGCCATCATCACGGGTCATTACAACGCCGTATGTTTCGCGCCTGTCGGATATACTCTTGATCTTAGACATGATCTTGTCGATCCTGGTTCTGACCTTGTAGAGATGAAAGGGTCTGAACACGTTGTCTAACTTGCTCTGAATGTTTGTCTTGTACACGTAGGTTTCTATAAGTTCCTCTGCTTCGAAAGCCACGTCTCGGATTTCGGACACCCACATGCGAACACGGTCGTTGCCTTCTTGTTTGGCATCTGCGTCCCTCAGAAAGCTCTGCATCCACCCCAATTCGTTCTTCAAATTCTCCACCTGCTCTCTTACCCCAATCAGCTGTGAAACCGCCACGGTTGCTTGTTCCACCAGCAGCTCCGTCAGCTTGGTAACCACCGTTGACACGGCAACCTCCGCCATCGTATCTTTTCTTCTCTAGATCTTCTGCAAACGAGGGGTTTTTGTTCCACTTCTTTCGTGTGTGGTGATGAGAAGCTTCCTTCCAAACAACAGTGACTTTCTTACTTTTTTTCCCAACCAGTTTCTGACTTTAGTTTCTCTGGCATACAAATGATTTATTATATATTTTCTCTATTATTATTATTTATTACAAATTTCATACTTCTTTAAATCTCAATTTTTATTTAATTAATATGTTATTCTACAGCTAATTAGTTGTTTTCGTCATTTATGTTCCCAGGTCCCCCCTTATTTTATTTTTATTTTTAGATTTTTAGATTATGTTGGTCAACGCTATTAATAGCAAATCAATTATGACCGATTAATGGTTGCACCAGAGATGTAGTCCAAGAAAAATTACGGATGCTAATTGTTTCGACCTTCATTCTTTTTAAGTATTAAGTATGTTTTAAATTTTTATTCTTGTAAAAAAATTTATTATTTTTCAAAAAGTATGAAATTATTATTTTTGTCTTCATTGTTGATGAGTTTATTTAAGAAAAAAATAATTGATTAAATGTATTTGATATTTTTAAAAAAGACTTATAAAATTTTAAAATAAATTTTATTTATTTATTTCAAATAAATTATAGAAAAAAAAAAGTAGTAATTTAAGATTTTGAAAGATGAAAATTAAAAAAATAATATTTAAATAATAATAAATATAGTGGCCATTAAATAACAGTGTGAAATATAATTGGACAAAAAAAGTCAAATTTGAAAAATAAAAGTCTGGATAGAAATTATGAAAAATAGAAGAATTGAATTAAATAATAAAGGTTAATTTGTTTTACAAAAGTCACTGGGCGTGGTGTGCAATCTTGGGTGTATTTGAGGGGGAAAACGCAGAAATTAGTTTTGGCGAGCGAAGAGAAAGAGAAGAATGGTGAGGCTAAGGTGGAGTATAGTCGTAACGATTACGTTGGCTGTTATGGTGTTTTGGGTTGGACCACTGAAAATCCAAGCCAATAATTCAGTTTCCGCCTTCGTTCAAAACGCCATCTACTCCAACAGAATCGCCGTTTTCTCCAAATCGTATTGCCCGTGCGTTCCCTTCTTTTTATCAAATATCATTTCATTTCATTAATACTGCCTCAATAATTAGGGTTTTCCTACTCTCTGTTTCATTTTGCTAGCTACTGTTTGCGTGCCAAACGCATGCTTGCTGAACTAAATGAAAAACCCTTTGTGGTGGAGCTCGATTTGCGAGGTATCCCTAGCTACCCAATTTCTGTGTCGTGTTAAAATGTTATCGTTTTTCAAACTTCTTTTTGTTTTTACCTCCTGTAGATGATGGGTATCAAATTCAGAGTGTTCTTCTGGATTTGATTGGTAGAAGGACAGTCCCACAAGTATTTGTGAATGGCAAGCATATTGGTGGATCCGATGGTTAGTTTATAGTTTTGCTACTTTTATGAGTTATCATCTATGTGGGTGTTTCGATTCAAATTGCATCATTCAGAATAAATGTTTGGTTGCACATTAAGGAGTTGATTTGGGAACCATAATTGATTTTTAATTAAAGTAACTTTTAAGTAGATTATCAATTCAAAATCAATTTTACAATAACTGAGTTTTACCATTAACCCTCATTCTGATTTCACCTTGCATTCCCTTTGTTCGTTCCACTTGCATAGCCTTACTACTTTTCTGCTGTTTTTGCAAACCAGATCTCACAGCTGCAGTCCAAAGTGGTGAATTGCAGAAACTTCTCAGTGCAACTTGATGGTGTACTAGGGATTTACAAGCACTAGCATCTCCCATTTGTCAGTATGTGGGGACTCAGATCTTTCATGCTTTTCAAGCTTTTAGCAGCATAGTATGTTTCGATGTCTTTTTAGTTTTCTGGGTATTTAGGCAACAGCGCTTATTCTTTAGAGGAGTAGGATGTCATTCTGCTTCGAATCTGCTTGAATTATTCATATAGCAATTTAGGACTCTTGAAAGGATGAGCTCTGAAACATAGAATTTGAGCTCTAATTGGTAGATTTGACTTGTTTTTCTTGGTGTAACTGTTGATTAATAGTGAATTTCAATGTGCTTGCTCGTGTCTTATAAATTTATAAATGGAAAAAAAATACCAATTTATAATTTTAGATCCCGACGACCACAATCTGTTATTTAAGCAATATGTCTCCTTCATTATTGTTTTGTGGAATCGACCTTAAATCATGGCATGATGACATCAAGATGTTTGATATATTGTTTCCAACAGGAAAGTTATTGGAATGGGCGTGTATGAGTGAACGAAGACCGGGCTGCCCTCTCTTACACAGTTGCACTCTTAAGAACTACGCAACGAAATAGTTCTGTTTTGATTAATTAATTAAGTGATTATTGACTAGTCCTGAAGGTAAGCACAGAACAGAATAACAAGGCAGGTTATATTGACAACTAAAAATCTAAATCTTCTGGTAGGTGTGCATCATCTATGACAGGTTCTGTCGTATGTGGTATGTATCGGGGGGCAATTAAACTGAAAACTGATATACACATTCTATAAAATCAATTAAAATATTAGCGTGACGTTTTCTGGACAACTTTTATGCCATAGAAGGTGGATGAGACCAAATACACGTAACGGCCACTGCACAGCTTTGTTTCAAAGCACACCTTGTATTAAACCAGAGGTGTTTTGTCCACTATCACTTTATTGGGACAAAGCTACGGTGTCAGGTCGCCATTTGCCTCTCTTTGCACAGAGCAAACCCTCTTCTATTTTGTTAAAGATAATTTCCCAATGTAGAGACTTTAACAAAATTTCCACTTCGCTGAGGGTGGTAGGTTCATCACGAACAATCAATTTACCTCCAGGTCTGATTATTCTATCCACCTCTGCCATGATAGCAACTAGTTTGCACCTGAGGAGCCAAAACAACAAAGAACCGGATCAACATAAATCAATATCTATATTGTGGGTGAAAATTGTTGAAGGATAACACTTGGCACTTCTTCCGTCCATACCTATCTTTTAGCTTTGAGAAAAGATTATCTGCATGCAGTAGATCAAAAGTTCGTGGGTACGTGCTGAAGGATTCGCACCAATCATGGTATATCCCAAAAAGACCTCTCTCAAAGATGACGGAAAGTGTGTCCGGAGAATCTACGTTCACCACATTGAATACCCATACAGGAAGATCCCTCAGAGCTGCCGCAAATCTGCACGCACGTGACTAAGATTAATTGAGTATGACATACCAGATACAAATGTATAGTAGTTGAATCAATACCCTCCGTAGGCAGCTCGCATGTCCATGACATTTCTCACGTTAGACCAAGTTATACCAGCGTTGCTCAACTCGTCCACAACGTTTTTCCAACGTTTGCTGTCTGCTGCAAAATCTTGGGGAGCTGGTTTCCCATAGATCCCAATTTGCGAGTTGTTTAACCAATATGGGGGTTTCTGTAGTCGACGAGGCCAAGCCTCGGGCCATTTGGATCCTCTCTCAGCCTTGTTTACTGGCACCTTGTGTATGCATGCCTGCAGAGGTACATACCTGAAATATAATATATTTGACCAATCAAGATTACAAGTATTGTTGTGTACTTTACTGCTCAAACTAACCCATTCAATAAATAGAGATTTACCAGGCAGCATTTGGATCATCATCATCCTTACACAATGGAGGTTCATTTTGCTCCCTTTGCTCGTAGCATTCGTTGGAAGTGGGTTTGCGGTAAATGGCGGCACCAACACGATTCAGTTCATCCTTGTTGATAGTCACAAGCTCCCAACAAATGGACTTCGTTAGTGAACTCATTTCTAGAAGAAAATTACAAGATGTCAGTGACTATAACATTGTTGAACTAACTTTCTTCTCAAAATCAAAGATATGATATGTAGTCATACGCTTCCATATCTCGACATCTTCTTCAAGCTTCTGGTACACGGGAGTAGCAGACCAAACAAAATAACCACCTGGTCGCAAAACCCGATTCAATTCCAAAAGCAACGTGCCACCTGGAAAAAAAGTTTCACGTTTCTCAGTAACTATTATGAACAATCAATATGGAATGAAAACTTCAGGTTCAAGAGAAATGTTGACAAGACCAACCATCTACATGCCAAGGTACTCGACAACGTGCACAATGTACAAGATCATAGACACGGCTGGGGAATGGCAGCCTTTGAGAACCCATAACAGCAGATATGGCAGGAATCCCTCTTTCAAGGGCAAATTGCACCTGTGCTTCATGTTCGTCTTTAGGTGCAAAAGACATTGCAATAACATCTCTTTCGAATAGAAAACCTCCAAAACTACCAACCCCACACCCAACATCCAAGATCACCCGTGTGCGCTTTCCCCATGCAATACTAGGTTCAGCCTGCACGTATCAAGTCCACACTCTTACCTTTCTATTACTAAATAAATGTTGACTGCTGGGTATAAGTTTTGACAAATGGCCTAGTTAAGAAATTCTAGTTGTGATTACCTGTTGAAGAAAATCAATATAATGGAGAGCTCCATTAATGAATTGGGTGCCACCTCCAGGGAATGTCAAGAACTCTCCGGTCACCTTCACCCAGTTCTGGTGTCCCTTCACCTCTGCTAGCTTCTTGTGTGGTACATTGTGGTACCATATCTGTTTTGAAATATAATAATATGAAGTTATTAACCTTTAAGATATATAAAAGAGCCTTGTGCTAAGGCCAACATTTTAATAAACTTTTACATAAGTATTAAAAGAAAAAACAAATAAAATAAATTAAAATTTTTGTATAAATTAAAATAAACTCTATCATTTATCTATTATAATAAAATATTTTGTTTACTTGTCTAAAAATTGATGTAAGTTAATTTTAGTTCGTAGAAAAGTTCAATAAATTTTATTTTTTTTATTTTTTTATCTTATAAATACTTCTAAGAAATTCATTCAAACAAGAACTAAATGAGTTAGATTTATCTTTGAATAAAAAATCACCTTATCTTTGCTGCTAGGCCACTCAATGGGTGTTTTGTAACCTTTGGGAATTGGCACCAGGCAAGTAGGAGGGTCCTCAGGACAATGCCTTTCCCTGTGTTCGTAGTGTTTTGTGCTACGCAGCTGTTTCAAAGCCTTTTCGTTGTCCAAACACGGTATGTAATCAGCACCTGCAGTGACATTGCAGAGATACCATGTGTGATCTTCAAGTTTGTCTTCGCTGTTTGATTCAACCTTCTGTCTCTTGTTCTCTTGCTGTGATTGAGCAGCTTGTGTTTTCCATGGCTTCTTTGACTTGCTGCCTTTCTTCTCTGCCTTTGGCTTCTTTCTCTCAACCTCATCTTGTATTTTCTGGTTTTCATTCTTCTCTAACACTTCCTGAGAGCTTGTCCCCTTTGAAGCCGCATCAGAATCCTGTTGCGACGTGTCTGGTTGCTCTTCATTTGATATTACCTTCTCATCTTTCTTCATGACTTCAATCACTCCTTTGTCCTCTCTTAATTGTTCTTTATTTGTTTCATCTTCCGCCGTTTTAGACCCTTGAATGTCAAAACTTTGAACATCTTGTTGCTGTCCAATGCTTTGTTCTTGATTTTCCACCACCGCGGTGATTTCTTCATCCTTTTTGTTTTCATCAGAAGCTTCCCTGCTGATTTGCTGAACTTTCTCAGGCTCAGCAATTTTCACATCACTGTCTAAACCCGCTTCATATTTCACGGCGGCTTGTTCTTTTAGAGTTAAAGAACTTTCCTCAGAAAGTTGTGACTCACCGAGGGTACTATGCTGCTTTTGTAACTCATTGTTAGGATTTTTGTCATCAGCTTTAATGGCATCATCTGGAAGATGACCAGGGTTGTCTCCGTAGACAGCAGAAGTGTCCTGTCGAGTTTTTTCGCTATTCGCGATGGTTTCATGGGAATCTTCGGAGGAAGAGAGTTCATCATTGGTGGTTGCAGAGGTATCAATGGCTGTTCGGGTTGAGATGTCTTCATCGCTCTGTGTTTGAGGTGACACCACCGAGTTGGAGGTTAGCATCCACACTCCAAAAACACATAGTGCAATGAATACTAATATTGTCAAGGTTGATACGTAAGATGGTGATGAAGACCTCTTCCGTGACTTAAACAATGCCATATCATAACAGTGTGGTGTGTGTGTGTGTGTGTTCAGAGGCGAATGAAGATGGATCCAAACTTGTTAAAGCAGATATTGAAAGTGACTCTGCATGGCGTTAGAGAGATTGAAACTGAAGTTTGTGGAGGGAGATGTGGAAGAGAAGACGGTGAGAAAGTGTAGGAAATATTCTAATTGGAAGTTGGAAATGTAGGGGTGATCCAAAAGAGTAGGAGTAGGGAATTTGTTAAGAAAGTTTGGTTGCTATGTTAGGATTTTGACAACATAGAGAAACCATGTGAGGCTTTTGTCTCTTCTTACATTTCAACCATACTCTAGCCTTTGCTTCAGGAGTTGTTTATTTTTTTTTTTATATAGAAAACTAAACTGGAGTTTCAAAATATATTGAATGTTTTTTCTCCCAACAAAACAAACAGGCAGAGAATGAAGGACCCTAATATCCTATTACCACGTGAATATTTTGCCTTTTGGTTTTTAATTATATGACGCATTAAATTAATAAGTTTTTTTTTGTTTCAAAAAATTATCTAGCTTCCTTTTTATTGGAATTAGTTTCGCGAGTAGGTAAGAAAACAATAACAAACTACTCCATCCTTTAAAAAAAATATTATGTTTATATTAATAAAAAATATTTTAAGTTAATAGTACTTATTATAGTATAATTTTATTAAAATATTTTTCTTAATTTTAATAAATATATTATTAAATATTTTTAGATAA
>JAMLFT010006702.1:0-15724 GCA_026544285.1 Pachyrhizus erosus
ATAATCAAATAACTTCTAAAATAATTTTATTATTCCTTAGCATTTATTTCTTAAAATTTAATTATTTTAGAGTTATTTAATCCCTCTGTGTGTGTGTATATATATATATATATTTAATCTCTTTTTTCACATTTTTCTCTAGCTTGAAATAGAGCTTGGAGAAGGAATATAAATAATCCAAAGGTATGAGTATCATTATACTATTCTAAAACAAAAGCTATTCATAGCAAAATTATGCAACTTCTGCAGCCAAGGGGTTCAACTCTTCTTTCTTGTATCAATTCAATGAGTCCTTATATACAGGTGAAGATGCTGATATCTAAAGGCTGTATACATGATCTCAAAATATGTAATCATAAATTTACAATTACCTCCTCAATCAATCCACCTAAAACTAGGTTCTCTACTTCATTGACAACTTGCTCAGCTTCATCTGCAGAAAATCCATGCCTCCAACCCCAGTTCCATATTCCATTTATCAGTCCATTGTTGCTCTTTATATCTCTATCCATCATTGCATAGATATTATCTGAAGCTAGTTTTTCACTGTAAGATGCTAGATGCTCAATGGCACTATAAACTTCATCAACCAAGCTTCCTAAAGAGATGTGTAATCTTGAATGCCCTGCACAAGTTAGCAATAAAGGGTGAACTGCTTGTAACCCCTGAAGGCTTTTGCACTCAGTGAGTTCATTTGCACAATCCAAGTAGAGTCTGAGATTGGCTATTTCCTTAGTTTCACTTCTTGGTAGGATCTTGGGACAGTCTACATCAAGATTGAGGAGCTCCTCTGCATGTCGGATAAATGAGTGACTATTTAGAAGCAAATATTTCAGCTCGGAACTGTCTTTGTCAGGTTTGCAACCTGTTTTGCTGATTTTGGTGCTGTCATGAGCTCGCTCAGTAGGGAGAGCATCATTTTCATGTTCAGAGTTTGGCATCAAAATATCATCACTAGAAAAAATTATGCTTTGCTCACAAATTTCTGCAACATATCAAAAAGGAAGATATTTATAAGTTAATTTCTATGCATTATCAATGTTATCAACTAACTAGAAATTATGATAGGCATGACTTTTAAAATAGTTATTTTAAAAGGCAATAAACTTATTATACTTGTCAATTCATGATTTGATGTCAACGTAAAATCCTTTGTGTTAGTCTAGACTATTTTCTCTTTATAAATGGCCCATTGTCCATACTTTTTTTTTTAAAAAAATATTACATGCATAACCTCTTACCATTTAATCCTTTAATATGTCGCACCAATGATGCTAACTTGAGAGAAATTTACCTGTAATATTATTTGCAGATGCATCTACTTCTTCATGCTTCACTGTGAGATCATCTGTTATTGTAGTGATTATTTTAATCTCAGGGCTATCATCTTTACAAGAAACATCAAGACTATTTGCTTCTTCTTGTCCCAACTGTTCATCCTGTTCAGAAGAATGAATTAAAATTCAGATTTAAGACCTTGCTTCATCCATTGATTACTAACCCAAACTCAATTTTCTAAGAGATGGTTCAATACTGTCACATTCACTAGAGACAAAAAATGAGAGTGAAAGTACACTCACAACTGGTTTAGCTGCTTCAGGCTCAGCAACAGCAGGCCTTTGCTTCTTCATCTGATTCTTTCTCTGTTCCTTGGAATTACTGGTTTTTTGACCCTTTGGTTTTGAGACGGTGTTTGAATTTGAAGCAGTACTCCTTCTGCTCGGAATCTCATTCTCGTCAATTCTGCACCCACTTTGTGGCTTCCTCAACTTTGTACTTGTAGAGCCGAATTCTCCTTGATCTTGAGATTTTGCCACAATTTTGGGTTTTGGAACATCACCTACTGGGATAAGGCTTTGTTGTTGTTGTTTGGATTTTGAAACTTCTTTTTCTGATAGCTTTCTACTAGCTGTAATGGCCTTCACCTTGGTTTTTTTATCAACAGTTTCATTTACCTGTGATTTGTGACTTACATGACTACGCAGTTTTACCTTACCTCCAGGAGCCTTCTCATTTTCAATAGGCTTGATTTCTTTTTCCTTCAGGTCCACAACATCGCTGAGGAGCTTGGTTCTTTCCTCTTTGGCAAGCCTTTTGGATACATGTTCTTCCATTTTTCCCACGTTGGTGGTTGAGCCTTCTTTGTGTTGGAATACTTTGGAAGGGACAACTTTTGCTTTTAGATTTCTAAGGGATAACTCTTCTGAAGGAACAACATGCTCATAACTTTTTGCGCATTCTTGATATGGATTACATCGAGGCTTCATAAGTACAATAGGAGGTAAATCACCAAAATGTTTGTAATGTGGATCAATGAAATGATGAACCTGAACTTTAGGCTCTCTGACAGGACTCTTCTTCAAAAGTCCATTGAAATGAGTTGTCTCAAGAATTTCCCTCAAGGTCATCTTATGTTCTAGATTAACCTTGTCAACATTTTTTCTTACCTTAGGCATATCTATGTCAAATATAGATCTCTTCTGATTCAGAATCTTTGGACTCTCCAACTGTTTCTGCATAACAGCTGGAAATGATCTTGACGGGGCGTCTTCCAAACCCATCAGCTTGGCAACCAGATTGGATCCTCTTTCCCTCCTTGAAGTTGTTGGTGAGAAAGAAGAATCAGAAAGCCTATCATTCCAAGCCCCGGAAGATTGGCTTGAGTTTGTAGAGTGGAATGTGGATGCCGAATCCAACCCTTCAGCAGTTGTGAACAAATTTTGCCTAACCAGGCTCTCCTTAATCACTTTCTTAAGCTCCTCAGTGCAACTACTTGAAGAACCATCAGCTGAAGGCCAACGTCTTTGGAACCCCATTGGATAACTTTGCTCACCAAAATGATCACAATGAGTAGTTCCATTAATCACCTTTGCATCAATTCTTCTTCTTTCAGGCTTCCTATTTTGTTTTTTCTTCAAACTAGCCATGTGTTGTGAAGCTTCTTGCACCTTGCGAAGCATTAGTAGAGATTCTTGCAGGTCAAGAGCCCCTTTTAGCAAATCTTTTGCTATATCTTCAGACCTTCCATCATACCTAAGACCCCTAGACCATGAATCAATCATGTTGTTCAACCTTTGAGCCCCTCTGGATACCTCCATGAGCTGCAAGGACGATGGATCGAAAGACCTTTCTGAGGATCCTTTTGAAACCTTCTCTTCTTTGTCTTGTTTGTTAGCCAATGATGTCTCAGCCGGCCTCCTAGTTTTTGTCTTGTCTTTCATTTTCTGAGAACTGGTCCTGTATTTCCTTATAGCCCCACACTCAACAACCCCTTTTGGATCATCACATGTCATGAATGGTCTATACATGACTGAGTCTTGAGGGGGATATTCTGTCACAGAAATTTCATCAACAAACTGGGAGGCTAGAAATATTCTAACAACCAAAACAAATACCAATTCTTATTAAAATCTCACAGAATACTTACATGGTCTTGTCCTCTTGGATCTCACAGTTTGTCTACATCAGACAAAAGTAAGGCTTGCTTGTTGTCCCACTGTAACGTGTGCAGCTAATTAATTAGTCCTCATCAAAATAACAATTCTAGCAAAAAAAGCAGATAGATCAACATAGATACAAACAAAAAGTCTCGATCATTAGCACACCCGAATTTTGAAAATTAAACTATTTGCATATGTTTCCGATTGGTTTCATGAAGCAAGAATAAAAAGAGAGTTCGAGATCCATAAGTAATTCTAAACTGAAATCAGAACGAACCCAATTTGGAAATGATGCCAAAACCTCCAACTTTAATCACACATCATAATTTTCACTAATCCATTGGCAAGCTGAAATATTTCTGTGATTCACACTACATTTTTTCTTTTCTAGATTAATAAAAAAAATTCACGCTTTTTTTGGTTCCTCCCCAGAGTTGATGATGAAACCAAACATTCACCATCCTCAAAATTCACAACAAAGAAGTCACAATGCAACAGTTTAATACAAAAGAAGTAAGAATTCATGGTCTCATGCTACACTTACCCTTGATTTTCTTTCAACTGTTCATCACTATCAGAAGCATCAATCCCAAACACATATGAGAAACTCATGAAAAACAAAGAAAACACCAAGAAAAAAGTCACATTTATGGTGAAGAAGCCAGGAAGGTTTAGAGAAGCTTCATCTAAGGAAATGAGGCGCAAGCAAGAGACTCAGATCCACATGGGAGGAACAAAACAGTTAAGTGGGTGCTTTGACTTTGTGATTGTGAGAAGGGTAGATAGTAGCAACATTGAGCTTCCAAAAAAACAGAGTGTGAATTGGTTAGTATTGTTTGAAGGGGTTTGTTTTGAGACAAGAAAATCACTGAAAGATTATGGATGTGAAAAATGGAAGCAAATGGCTTTGGTAGTACACAGTGGTTGCAGAGTGCCAAAGAAGCAAAGCAAAGCCTGTTTCAAAAGCACACGGGTCAGACAGTCACAGAGTGAAAAAATGGCTCCACGAAAACCAGTTGATGAAAACAAAAAAATTTAGTACTTCTTTTTCTTCTAAAGTTATCGTGTCATTATTATTTTATTATTTTAAAATAAATTACCATTAAAAAGGGTGTTTTTATGAGGCACTTTTGAAATGAATTAATAAATAACGTAGTTAGAAACCGGGTCTTCACGGCACTTTAATCTTATGAAGATTGAGATGGGTTAGCTAGGGGCAATTGATTAAGGTTAAATTCGTTATTTTCTGTCACACGTAAATGATTGGCATTATAATATGACATCTTTTTTTTTTTTTTTTAATGAGATTATAATATGACATCTGAGGCTTGCTAAATCCTAGCATACTGCATACAGTATTCATATATAAAAAAATGTTTTGATATACTGTGATTGAATGGATGGAAGGAAGTATGGAACCTTGCCTCCTACGTCTTATTTCTCATTTCTTTATTTCTTTTGTGAACCGAAAGTTTTATTATTATCTTTTGTCACGTAGCTTGACAAAAATTAAAAAGTGTCATAAAATACTGCAGGTGCAGATAATTGATGCAAGCGACTAAAAGATAACAGCTAGAAATTTAGCAAATCCATCTGAACCTAAAAAATCATTATTAGTTCTTCTAAGTTGTGTTTATGTTGTTATTGAAAAATTAGTCCTCTTAATTTTTAATGAAACACACAAGTTTTAACGTAAACTATAGTTAAAATTATTTAATTTAACCTAAAGTATCCCTTAGCCCCAAGTTGAAGACTGATTTTTAGAAGTACTAAAATTTATTTAAAAATTTGACTTTTTTAATAATTATTTTTTCATATACATAAATTTGAAAATCAAACTCCTAATTGCATAAATTAAAATTAATGTGTGTATATTCTAATTGTATTTAGTGACTTAATATTGACTTTATTTAACTTAAAAATAAAAGAGTCGTAAATGTTATATATTAAATGTGAGTTGAAATATAGTTTAAACTTTTAAGTTGTTTAAAATTAAAATTTGAATAAAATACAAATTCATCAACAGATTCTTAATAATTGTGAGATGTCTTTAGAGAGGGAAACAAGTTGCTCATTTTCTTGCAAAAATATGGTCTTCGGTCCAGCTATGTGACAATAGCCTAACTAGTTTTATTCAAGATATATGCTAACAGAGGATGTAGTCTCTGATTTTGGGTTTTAGCCCCTTTGTATCAATAAAAAAAAAATCCTTCTTGATTATAATTTTTTTATTATTTCTTTTATAACAATTATTTGTTATTAAAATTTCGAGTCACTGGTGACACTTACATATATGTGTGTGATAAACATAATTCGTGTGTAATAAATAAAATATAACAAAAGTATTATAATTGTTAAAAGTTAGTGTTGTTAGTCAAATGCTTAATTGGGATGAATTCTTAATTACTAAAGAAGCACTTGTCCCTACACGGCAACCAAAGTCTAAAATTTGCCGGCATATAACTCTATCAGCAAACCAAATTCTCAGTATTTAATGTTAACACCAAGGAATTTTTTTTATTAAATTTTTTTACTTATGGTGTCAATCCCAAGCATACTATGGAAACGAGTTTTCCATTGGTAAATCTGGAGAATTTCTTTTTATACTTTTGTAATATTTACTTTTTCACAATTAATCCTTTTACTATTTTCTACCATCAAAATTAATTTACATGAAACTGTTCTAATTTAATTAATAATTTTAAACTTATATTTTAAATAAATAGTCGTGTTAGATATTTAAATTTTTTATCACATATGATAAAATAAATAAATTTTTCGTATATAACAGTCTTATCTGACTAAATTGTTTTTCATAAAAGATGTCATATGTAAAAAAAAAAAAAAACTTAAATTTTGAATTTTTTAAAATTTAAGATAAATAAAAGACAAAGAGGACTGGAAATATCGTGCATAGATCTGTTTGTGTTTGACTGTGGGGGCATTTGGTTCACCGAACATAAAAGAAACGAATCCATTCATTGTTCACACACCTCATATGAACCTTCGTACTTACAATAATATTCATTAAAGGCGAACTGTTACTACTAAGTATTGCATTAGTTGAAAAGACATAAAACCCCACCTACATCATTAATGTTGAAAATTTCTTAATTGCATGTTGTCATGTACACAGCAAGTAAGTAGTTTTGAACAATATTTATTCATACCTATAAAATTGATGCATTTCAGTCATTTTGCAGAGCTTATTAAACAATAAGTAGTGACAATTAGCTAAATCAATCAACCAAAATTCCATAAATAATTAACAACATACCACGGGAAATTTGACGCCTAAAGTCCCTTATTATCAAAGGAAAACATCACCTAGTAATGCTTTTCAGCTTTTGCAAAACATCACAAAAAAACATTTATTCTGTACGTTACATTTTACAACAGTGATGATCTCAATGCCTGTCTGGTTTCAATTATTAAATGCACGCATTTGGTATTTTTCATTTTAAATTTACACAGAAGACGTTGAAACTTTATATATAGGCTTCAGTATGATGTGCATCAGTCTTCGCTGGACTTGCATCCCAAAACGATTAGTTTGAATTTCAAAATTCCATATAAGCTCCTTATTAATAAATTACTTTAAACCAAAGTTTTCCATGTCATAAGAAATCATAGAAAATAAATAAGAGAAAGATTTTTATTTTTATTTTTATTTTGTGAAAAATGAGTTTATAGGTAATGATTGAGGATGTAGGACTTAGATTTTGATATAAAACTGTAATTACCACCAGTTTTTGTTTCCCTAAATAAGTCACTATCTACAATCAATTCCAAGTTTTCACCCTTCAACTGAACTTCATCTGTATTTTACACCTGTCAGTTGGTACCCTCAAGGCTCAAACAAGTTATTCAAATGGCTTTTTTTTTAAATTCAGTCACAGGACTCTTGTTGCATATCACAATCCTGCACTTGGTCCCTATAATAAATGTAACTGAATCCTCACCAGTTTTTTTTTTTTTTTTTTTCCATGTTTGGTTGTAAATTTGAATTGAAGTCAGTGTTTGTTATTTTAAAAAGGGCACAGCTTAGACTTCAATGTTCCGCTACTCCTAAGCAAGACACTTAGACCGACACACTGAGCACAGAATTATGGTAGTTGCAATTGAATAAGCGTTCATACCAAATTAATTAATATTTATTCAACCATCAAAGTACTTTTTTTGTACAAACCATCAAAGTACTTAAAAAAAAAAACAATTTATTCAACCAAATATCAAAACTTTACTACAACAATAGGTGCCTAATAAAGATATAAAATTCCAAAATAACATGAGTATCTCTAAAATAATATTAATAAAAACATCTCGATACTAATAAAGGGTTGGCTTGAATGATAATGAATTTAGATGTCTTAAGCAAGTGGTCAAAATTCAAATTCTTGCTCTTGTGTATGGAAAGAAACCTAATTAAAAAAAAAAGGACAAGTGTCATTAATTTCCCGTGAGAGGTATTCTAGTATCCAGACGGAGATATTCAGGAAATACTTCTTACAAACATATACTTATAAATAAGATCACAATTTTTCTTTTGGTAACGAGGAGGGAATAAGATCACAAATTTACCACTAAAATAATTAGTGTAGGTTATCTTATCCCAAGACAATAAAGTTATTGCACTTCCCGCCTCATGAACGATAGGGAAAAAGTGGTATAATTGCAACTGAAATGGATTTAGACAAACAAGGAAAACAAAAATTGACGTGTAAGCTTGGCCCATTCCTCAATTATGGTGTTCAATACTAAAATGAGTGTAGCCTTTTGGCTGCTAAATACAACTTTTTTTTTTTTTTTTTTACTTTACACTGTTAACTTTTCCTTATCAACTCCCCATCATCTAATTCAAAATTTTCATGTTCTGTCTACTTCTGGCGGTTAAGCAAATAGAGTGAAAGCATGGAAGAGGAAAGTATCTTCAATTTTAAAATTTGTGGTTAATTAAATGTGACCAACATGATATCATGAATTTTAGCAAATACGTATCTCAGTGTGGCATTCAAGACAAAAGAAGACTAGTGGGTAGCATATATAGATGGGTCACAATAGCTCATTAGCTACCAACCCCTTTAATTAAATAATTGCAGTATAAACAAAGCGAGGATTCTCTTTTGGTGTCCAAAGTTTCTTTCACGACTATAGAAAACACCTTCAAAATGTCAATGGAGGCACTATATACAAAATTTGAATTTAAATTTAGAAGAAGGATAGGTGGCAACATTTGCCATGCAATGTTGAGTACGATTGTGTCTTGTCATATGGAGCTTGTGCAGAGATGCTGCATGAAATCCATTTGCGTGAATTTGCTTGACTAGGAAATTATAATATGGGACAAGGGGCAAGCCGGCAAGTGCAAATAATAAAAAAGACAAACAAGAAATTTATTTCAAAATAAAATGAAATGAAAATAAATAAATAAGAAGAGTTTTGTAAAAAATAATGTATCAACAATGTTATGTTTAAAAACTCTTAACTGGGATGTTGAACAGGGATTCTCAAACACATGGTCCCACTCGCACAAAAAAAAAAAAAAAAAAAAACAATAAAAAGTCAGCTGCTGCTGCTCCTTGTATTTTTATGACCCATGATGAGTGTTGGAATGAGATATCTTGTTATCTAGCTTGTCCTCTCAATATGCTCGATTTGATATTTTTTGTAGCCTTTCTTTGTTTTTATGTACGTGTATGGATATGTTACATATAAAATTGTTTGTTAATTACATAATCAAATTGATTATTTGGAGCACTGTCTTTCCATGAGTTGATTTTATAATGCAGCGTGTGAATCGTATAGGGGAAATGATTTAAAATTTTAAAATAATCATGGGTAAGATAATGATAGTCAGAGGCTTAGGAATTTCACTGCTGACAAAGCCAAAACAAGACTGTAGTTAATCCTTCTTTGTCAATAATGATTGTTTTATATTTTTGTTGTGGCTATGCTAGCCAATACTTACTTCCATTGCTTCCAAAGGTTGACCAATAATCTGTGTAAAAATGTAGAACATCTGTAACATGCAAACTTATTGGATAAGATTATTGCTAAATTCAACTTTCCCCTTAATTCTGGCTTAGAAGGTGCATGGAGGGGACAAGCAGTGTAGGTTATTGTTTAGAAGTTTGATTTTATATCTGAAATATAAAAGTCTTGTGAACAAATAAAACAAGCAAAAGTATATACAAGAATAAACGGGTTGAACTCAATTTGTTCAACTTTTTTAGACGCTCCACTTTATTTCTACTTTGTATTTTGGGTCTATGTAAAAATTTCAACATATATGAGCGTTCAACAACTTAATCATTTGCATCATCCAAAACAAACAAAAGAAATGAAGAAAAAAAATTTAAATCTTCAAAATTCAAGAAACAAAAGTCCAACTTAAATAGACTTAAGAAAGATATTTAAAAATTATTAAAATTTGTTTGGTGGTAAGATTATGATAAGATAAATAAATAGAATATAAATAAAATAAAATAAAAATAAAATAAACTTTAATTATATATAATATTTGATCTACCGGATAATAAATCAAATAATATTGTGTTGTCTTGTTTTATGTTTGTCATGAACTAGATAATAATATGATAAAATATAAATTATGTTTAAAAGATAAATTTAGTTTTTATTTTTTATCTTTTATAAATTATAAAAATTATACTAAATTATAAAAACAATTAGTTATTAGAAAAATGTGAATGCAAAAATTTAGTCTATTTTAAATATTGATGAAGGTGAGTTGAGAAAATATTTTTTTTTATCATATTCTGTCAATTTCTAACTCAGTCATTCTCTTAGAATAAAAATTACAATGACAAGTAGAATAAGAAAAGTCCATAAAATAAATTTATCATATCATGTTGTCCCAATAAACATTAAACTAAAATAAGATAAAATATTCTATCATGTCCCATTTGTTTTATCTACCAAATAGATCCTTAAGTCCTACATTAGGTCAATAAAGATAAATAAAAGTGTATGAATAGCAGTGTATACAAGTATAGAGAATTATGTTTAATTTATGGGTATAAATGAGATGACCTCAACTTGCAAACTTAACCAATTTAACCTAAATAAAACATAACAAATTGAATTGGATTATCAAGTTTGGTTGAGTTTAAATTAATTGACCCAATCATAATTAGACTAGGTCATGAGTTCATAAGTTCTTAACCCATTGAACCCAACCCAACCTGATCTATATATAATAATGTTAAAATTCTATTATAGTATTACACATTTATATTATTAAGTTTATCGTTGAATTAGAGTATACTTGTAATTTAGTTAATGTTATTCATATACTTTGAACTAGCTTTATGTGCATATTTTAGTATTTTTTTAATGTGTAACTTTTCCTGTTTATTTTTTGATCATTTAAGATTTGACTTTCCTATATTAATGTTTGTGTTAATTATGTATATGCTCATTTTCTCCAAACAAAGTTAAATCATTTTATTACTTGTAACATTGGAAATTTTCATCCTAGAGGATATTTTATCTTTATCAGTAATGTTAGCTTTGAGGTCTTCTTAAATCATTAATAAAGATTGAGATTTTTTCTATTTTTAATTTTTAAAATTTTTATAAAAAAATATTATTTTAATTAGACAACCTAATTGTTCAATCCAATTAAGACCCGATTTAGTTAGGTTGGATTAGGTTGCTTAACAAAAAAGTAATCCTAACCCTACCCAATTATGTTTGATTGGATTAAATTTTAAATTATCTCAAATTTAACTTAACCTGAACCATTTACACCTTTAGTTCAATTGTTCTACTCTGCACTCTCATCCTTCATATAGATTCAACCTATTCAACAATAATGATAATATAGTTTTTACACTATTAACAAATTATAAATCAATTGAAATTTGTATTTCTTGCAATTCCATAATATCAATATTGAGAAAAGTAAGCAACAATTCGATAAATACCTACATTTAGCTACACAAAAGAAAACCAAAACTTTGAAAAATGTTTTAAGTAAAATGCAAAGAACATTCTCAACTTACAATACTTAATTTGATCATAACTAATATAACCTAATGGTAAAATTCATTCATACTCCTTTATTTTTTTTTAGTTTAGTCTTTTATCTTTTTTTTTTCCAGTTTAATCTTTTATCTTTTAAAAAGTTCATTTTGATTCTTCATATTTTTTAAATAATTCATAATGATTCTTTCGTCAATTTAAAATATAATGTTGTTAATTAAAAACATTATAGCTTCTTCTTCTCTTTCTTCATCTTCAAAATTTCTCTCTCCTATCAAAGTTTCTTTCATTTATGAAAAGACATCAACTAATGTTATCACTAGCACGACATCATGTATGATCCCATCGTCAGCAAAAAAAGAAATAAGAGAAAAAAAATTAAAAGATGAAAAAGGAGAGAAAGAAAAAGAAAAATTGAGAAGAGAAAGAAGAAGAATAAATAAAAGAAAAAAAAAGTTTAGAACATTTTTAATTAACAATATTAATTTTAAATTGATGACAAGACTATTATGAATCATTTTTAAAACATAAAATATCAAAATAAATTTTTTAAAAAATAAAAAAGCAAACTAAATAAAATAAACAAATAAAACACTTCCTCAAACTTATCATACTTAATCCGGTCACAACTAATATAACCTTATTATTTTCTATTACACCTATGCGAAAATGTTTTCTTGTATTTTGAAGTTTAAAATGAAAAAAAAAAAATTCAAGATTTTCTTGTTTCTTGAAAATCATACTCGTCTTGCTGGTGTATACATGTTAGGCACAAATTCAAGTTTGCTACATTCACGAACACTTTGAAACTCCTAACTGCAGTTTATAATCATTTATAGAAACAGGTTGAAGTGCCTCTCTACAATTTTTTATAAAATAAAAATAAAATGAAAAAAAAACTAAATATGTGCTCAATGGAGGGGATTTTGTTCTATGTACAATCAAACACTAAATATGTGCACTGCTTCCAACAGGGTTATGATGATGCTTACGTTACCTTCAATCTTTTTTAAAATTCTACAGATGAAAAAAAACTTATTTAAAGGTCCACTTTTGAATAAAACCTTTAATAGATTAATAAATTTTGAATTATTTATTTTACATATACCTTTTTAAAAATAACTTATTTTAAGGTCCAATTTATATGTATTTATAATCGTTGAAGTATTTATATAATTTTAATTCCACATTCCAAAATTCTCCAACATGAAAGATTGTATCGAAAGAAAAAAGTCGAACAAAATGAAAGCATCAACAACATTGAGAATTCACGTAAAAGAGAAGTTAGTGTGAAAAAAAAAAATGAAAGATATACCAATTAGATTCCTCCATAAACTTGCAGAAGAATGCTCTTTTTCCATTACAAAGACAAGGGTTCGGAATTTATAATTTGTATATATTTATAATTTTTCATATATGAACTTATTCCAACCATATTGACTAAGAATTATGAAAATTTAAATAAAATTGGGTTGGATTAAACCTTACCTTAAACATGTCTCATCGATATATTTATCAAACTTACAATTTGGTTCTCGGTTATTAATCTTAAATAGACTTTTGTTTTTTTAAGACATGTTTAATCTTTTCAAAATTTTGACATTTTTTGAAAAACTTATTTAATGGTCCACTTGTAAGAAAATCTTTTTATTAATCAAGTGACATCAATTTAAAAAAAAAACTAGGTAAATAAAATTCTTTTAAAATCATTTTTCTCACTCAATCTTTAATGTCCAAAAATTCTATTTAATGAAAGAGACTGTGATAATTAATTTAAAACTCAAACTCAAACTCAACTTAAACACAAATAAATATTTATAAAAATTTAAGAAAATAAAAATTAATGTTGCACAACAAAATAATTTTTTTATGAAATACAAATCAGTCTATCATGTTATTAATTAATTATATTAATTTTTGAAACATTTTTTTTCCTTTTTAAAATCCTAGCTACTTTTTAAAATATAAATGATGCACACAATAAAGTATGGAACAAATGAAATGTAGTAAAAGAAACAAAAATAAAAAATATTTGTTTTAAATACTTACACATTTATAATGTGTACATTAGAAAATATTAGAAATTGTAAAATGGGTTAAACGAAACTAACCTGATTAACATGTCAATCCACCATCCCTTTTTATATGTAAAAAAACTGGCTCATAAAGTTTGTCTGGCCAGTAATTTTTTATTTTTAAATTACATGAAAAATAATAAAATTTGTATTATATTTTAGATTTCCATATTACATAAGTAATATTGTATCTAAGATAGAATATTTTAAGTTTAGATATATCAATAAAGTATGTGTTTTTGACAATTTTTGTTATTGTTAGTATTGAAGACAAAATGTTTAGAGTAATTAGATTAAATAAAACATTAAAAATATTAAGTAGATGGATGAAAAGGATAATAATTATTAAAATTATTTTTTAATAATATTTTAAGTTTTATAATTTTTTAATTAATTAATTAATTTTTTACCAAATCACCTAATGTCTTTGAATAAAGCGGGTTAAACTTTTTAACTCACTTTTATTGAACAAATAAATTTGGTTTGATTTTCTTTTAACGATTAAAAATAAGATAAGATAAAATAGACTAAACTAACTAATTTTATCATTCTTAATCTTAAAGAAGTAAAGATCAATCTGATAGAAATAACTTTTTTTTTTTCTATTTTTTTTCTTTGTTTTAATTCTTTTTACATGCATTACTATATCCTAGGTTGGGAGAGAGCAAATATAATCTCTATTTATTTCCTACATGATTCAATCTGTTTCACCTTAAGTCATGTTTTTATTATTTAATGGAATTGATTCTTAATTAATGTTATTTTTGGATTATCCACCTAGGCATTGAAATTAGACTTAATTTATCGATTCGAAAATTGGCTATTGAGTTGGATCTTGAGATACTTCACGATAATTGTTGAGATCTTAGGAATAGAACTTAATACTTGTATGATATTGTAAATTCTTATGGTTAATACTTGTTTTGGTTAGGAACACACAATCAATTAAGATTTTTGGTTAATGTTAATGAATTGAATTTAGCCTATAATAGTGAATTTGATATTCAATTAACTGATAATTACTTAGATTAAAATTTGTGCTGAATTGGTTAGGATTCTTAAGAAGAAAATAGAGCGAAATCTAACTCTAGCCATTAATAATTACTATTAGTATTCTGATAGTAATATTTTTGAGTTGTAATCGATCTATATCTTCTTTCTATTATATTTTCTCTTTAGAATCATTCCTTGAAATATATGTTTTTTTCTCCAAATATCAGTTCAAATAATGATAAACTTATGATTCTGTAATATCTCAAGGAAACAGTAATGTATACTTGAACTTTATTACTTGATAACCCTTACGCACACGTCAAGTTTTTTCTATCAAAATCCAAATATATTAAAACTTGATTGATAAGAAGAGTTTTATTATCTTTAGTTCTCCAATCAAACTTGAGCTTGAATGGAATGGTTTAAACAGGCAAATTTTTTTATACCTGTTTTGGATTCCTACATATCAAACAAAAGAATGGTTTAAACTTTAAACCCTAAAAAATATTCAAGTGATAGAAAAACAATTTGTATATATTTAACTGTAATTCCTTTTACAAAATATAATTAAACTATAAAAATAGTTTAAAATAATAATAATTGCAATCAGATAAACAATCCAATAATACATGCAGGTTTGGAGAAAATGACCCTACATCCACACTAAATAAATTAATAAATATCATTCAAAATTAAATTTGACTGTACTATTTTATTTTATTTGTATGTTTGAAAATACTTTTAAAATTAGAATCATAATTTTACATGATACTTTCATAAAATTACAAAATGGTTAACTTATGTATTTTGTAATTTGACTAAAACCTAAAAAATTATCAATTCTGCACATATGAATTATAAAGTCTTCAACCCAATAAAAGGGAAAAAAATCTCTCTCCTGCTTCCTTTGTATTTTGTAAACGAATTTTATTCATGCTTATAGCATTAACATAAGTATAAGAAATAAAAAAGTAAATTTAGTACTATTTCAAAATAAAATTAAATAAAATATTAGTGCAAAATAATATATTGTAGTTATATTCTTTTCTGTGATATCTATCTATTTATTGAGTTTATTTAATACTATATGAAACTATAACGTCAATTGTCACAAACCTAAAGGCTGGAGACCTTTTGTTTTTGACTACCACCAAAGTCCGAAAATCACAGACAAGTAATGATATTTCACAACAATTTATACACGTAAGTTTT
>JAMLFT010006703.1:0-15717 GCA_026544285.1 Pachyrhizus erosus
ATTATTAAAAACTTTGACATAATAATTAAACTAAATTTTTAAATCTTTTATTAATTAATTTGAAATTATTAATTATTTTAAATATATAATAATTTAAAAATATAATTTATAACTAACAATATTACACGTGATTATAATGAATTAGTATATTTTAAAAATTATTATTAGAATATCATTTAATATTATTATTTAATAATAAATATTTAAATAAAAAAAATTGAAAAATGAAAAATTCTATTTGTTAGAAATTTAAAGAATATTTTAACTTGTTTTTAAAATAAAGGAGTATTTGTTTTTAAAATAAAGAAGTACCACACAAGGTTCAAAAAACTACTAAACAACGGAATACTGTTTTAAAATATCTATAAATTTGAGGACAAAAAATATGATGAGTTAGTTCTCCAGTGAATCACTCAACCAACTGGTTTATGGTGGACCAATGCATTTTAACCGAGTATTATAAGTTAAGTTAATCAGTTACATTATTTTATATATATATATTTTAAAAACAACAGAAAACATTATTTAACCTACTCGACCTTGCACCTCTGACAACAATAGTCATTTCACTTGCATCGTTTAGATTATTCCTCATCCTTCTCGCATTCCCCGCACCAATCATCAATTCAAGCTCAATGAGCAAGACCCTGCGTAAGCGTGAACGTAATTGTGAACGCGAGAGAGGATTGATTTGTTACCTCACGGATCGGAAGTGCAAAGTTGCAGAAACATGACAAAGGGGAGAATTTTATTTCATGCAGCAATGGAACTATTGCCATCATTTATCAATGATTTACTTTTTTCTTTCATAGATCTGCACGGCGTGCTTCTCCATTGCCGAAGAATCTTCTTCACTCCACCACCCCTCCTTCCCTTTTGTCTTCTTCCATTCGTCTCTCTCTCGCGGTCTACCTCCATGAAGCTATTGAACAAGACTGAGATGGTGCACGACTTTTCGTTTATGTGAAAGGTAGCGCAGAAAATTAACAGGGAGGGGAAGTGGTTTATCAAAGCAGCAAGAATGCGCGATAGGCACGCGCCGGAGATGGGGAGGGGGTTGAATTGGTGAGGGAAAAATCTATATTCATCCTGACCATTAAATATTAAATTAATAGATCTAACTGTGGTTGTGTAATTGTCCACCTTAAACCACTTGAGTCAGTGGTCCATCAAAAAATATATATTCATCAATTTTGTCTTATCTTATGTGTGCCATGTTATTTGTCTTGAATGCTTTTCATCCTTTCATTCCGGTGGAGATGGTTCTGCGTGGTGCTTCTGCCACTCCGTTTCAACAAATAATTCAAATGTTTACGAAAAGAGTATATTAAATAATAGGAATGGCTTTTGTAAAATGATTTGAGAATAAACATATTAATTTTTGATATTATTTATTTATTATAATTCGTCATTATGCATTAATTTATAACCGTTTTGATAAAAAAAAAAAAAAAAAAACTGCACTAAATAATATAGATGAATTTATTCAACATTAGTTGAGATTGCTTATATCATACGTCCTCAAAAAATTAATTAAAACAATTTTTTTTTTTTTTGCATAAACTAAAAAAGAGACTATTTAACTTTAATTGAACTTAAAGCGAAAGGAACGATTACTTACAATATACTCAATAAAAATAAATAATTATTATAAAAATAATATATAATTTATTCCTTAAATTCTAATTTTAATTTTTTAAATAAATATATATTTAACTAAACAAATTCAATCTTTTAGATATCATATGCTATTTTTATTTATTTTTATCTATTTTTAATTAAATTTGTAATAAATTTTATTGACATGATATTAGATGATGATATGATAAATAACATATTACTTAATATATATATTAACATGACTTAATTACATTATTGATCATTTATTATTATTAGAGATAAGTATCGATTGATTTTCATTGGATTTAAGTCTACAAAATTTAATCCGTCAAAATCAATCAACGAAAAATATGATCTCCAACCAATCGATTTAAACTTGGGTTGGTTTGAATTTAGGTTGTGAAAGGGTTGGATTAAATTTTTTTTACATTGCACAAATTTATCTTTTTTTTTTTAATTTATTAAGCTATATGCATAAATATACTAATCTTTCATTGTTTCCTTTAAAAATTAAATTTTACCTGCCCAATAGTTATATTGTCTAAGCATAATTTTTTGGGTTAATTAATATATTACGTTCATTAAATAATTATGTTGAATTCACGATATTTTGCATCGTTTAAATTTATACTCATATTTTAATATAAATGTCTTTTCCATTCCCTCAGTTCATTTTCATTGCAACGAAAAAAAAGTTAAACAAAGTTTCAAAATTGTCATCATATTTCAATTAAATTCTTTTCAATAATTACATGTACCAAAGGCTAATTCTAGAAAATAATAAACAAAATTTGGCCTCCCTAGCATATGCATTTGCATATAAATTTTAGATATTAAAATATCAATACAAGAAAACACTTTGAGTGGAAGGACAAAGTGGAAGGGACGTAGAAAAGTAAGACTTTACTTCATATGTCCAACCACTACTTTAGCTTAATTTGGGGAAGATGTTGAGTAAGTGGGCAAAGAGCCAACAATAAAGATTGTCAAAAAAAATAAAGTAACTAAAGCTTAAGCTTTAGATTAAAAAAAAAAAATTATTATTAATTTTTAAAAATAAAAAAGTCTCATATATTTATAAAAAGAATTACATATATTAACAAAAAAAATTAATATATAATTTTTTTAAATAATACAATTTTTTTAAAATTTTGTTTTAGGCTTCATTTACTATTGAATTGACCTACCAACAATGATAACATTACAAACCTATACCAAATCAAAACTATTACAAATGCTAGTCTACCTTGCATACCATAAATTAATAAGCTTAATTATTTGCATTAAAAACTATTTTAAAATCTAGTAACTAAAATACATCCATTATTTGCATCTATAATTTCTCCTTTTTTTGACTATCAACTTGAAAGCAAAACTAGAAAAATATAAACAGCCCATAAAATTTTTTTAGCATACATTAAACCTACAAGTGTTCATAAATTACCCACCATTAAGTGGGAGAAATAAAATAAAGCCAAACTTTTATCTTCTATAAAAACAATCTTACAACATGAAACTAGACGAAGGGATAAAGAACAAAAATCTAATACCAACAAACTTAAATAAGAATTAGAACAAAAACTTATGAAAAAATTCAAGTTTAGAAAAAGAAAAAGTACATGTTTTTCTTTGAAATATAATCCAACAAAAACAAAAAAAGAGAAATACACATATGACAAATCTTCTTCCTTATTAAAGGTACAAGCTTTATCCTTTGGTGAAAAACATAAGAAGGGAAAAAAATTAAAAAAAATGGAATAAAAACATAATAATTTCGCTTCTTTATTTTGGACACTCCTCATGTTATTGTCATATTGATAATGTTGTTGAACATTGTCTTTATTGTGATGACGAGTACAGAAAAATCTAGTGGTTGTACATTCATTGTTGACTAGGAAATGACTTTGTTCAATGGTTAGCAGTGGTAGCTTTGGTTCAATGTTGAAGAAGGGATAAGGTTTGGGAACAATAAATTTTTGTTATGAGTAAAGGTTGAGACAATGAATGAACGACCTAACTCAGGTAGGATTAAGGATGAGAAGGTTGAAAGATCAATTGCAAACATATTAGAATAGGGATGTGAGAGGTAGAAGGAAGGATAGTTGTGTTTAAGGAAGGATGAGAAGAGAATGAACGAGAGAAAAATATGCAAAAGCTAGTTAAAATGAAAATGGTGCATTTAAAGAATTTTTTATATGTAGAATTTTATAACTTATGTATCCTTGATTAGGTTAAGTACTATTGGATTGTGAAATTTAAATTCGCACTTAACTAATAAAAATCAAATGGACCTTTTTTTTTAACTTGAAAACCTATTTTTTTTAGTAGGCCTCCTATTCTTACTCACCCCTAACTATTATAACACTAGAGAGCTAAAAGTATAATTAAGTCACATCAATATTTATGTCAAGCGATACATCAAATATCACATCATCTAATGTCTCACTGGTAAAATATTTTAAATATTTAACAAAGGCTAACATAAGAGATAGAAAGAATACATAATTACAATAATTAGGAGACAAAAGGTGTAAATTAAGTTTAATCTATTTTTATTGGTGTTGTAAGTAATATTAGAGTTAGGTTAATGGGTTAAGACCTATGAGCATACTAAATTTATTTTATTTTCTTGGTATAAAAATTCATATATGAAAATCTATGCTAGGTTGACACATTATTAGTCATTCTTATGCATTTCATTATTTTCTTACATAGATATAGTTAAGATATTTAGAAGTTGCATTTCATTTGTTGTAGTTATTCATTTGATAACATAAGAGGAAATTCCTTTTTATAGTGAAATGGATATTAACAATTATGATAGCAATACACAAACCAATACAATGATTTCATAATTTCATCACTTTTTTTTGTTGCTATTCTATTGTACATTCCACTTAACTTTATTCTCTAACATGGGGTCAAAGATTTAATTCATCAAAGTTATGCTTCATTTAAAATGATTGAAAATTACTAATTCAAAGATACTTCACAACCTCAACTCAATTTATTATCTTCGTATAAACCCCTCTTTTTATTTTAGTATAAACTGCTCACTAATTCAATCACAACTATTCTTTCCATTTTGATTTATACAAATGAGATATCAAATAATTTTATATTAATATAAAATTTTGTATATATGATCAATGTGTATTGAACTTTTAATCTAATAATAAATTTTGAAAAAATATTATTCAATTGAAAGTTATTAAATGATATAGTAGTTGGTAAAAGTCATATCAATGTAATTCTTATTAATTATTATGTCATTAATAATTTTACATAAAATATGAATTTTGGTGACCCAATCATTGAATTATATTTTATATTATCTTGATTGTTTGTATTAAATTTTGTAAATATTGAACAATAATAAAAAACAATCAAATGATTCATATTTTAATATATTTAAAAAAATATATATTATATTTATTTCGATTTATATAAATGAGATATCAAATAATTTTATATAATAACTATGGACAATAAATGTAAAAGCTTTTGTCATAGATGATTAGTGTGAGATTATTTCAACTTAATTAATGCTCTTAAGTTTGTTATCCACAATAATCCTCCTTAGTTTCAATAGTGTCTACTAGAAGATATATGTTTCCTTTGCCTAAAAAATAAATGTAAAAATTTTGCACTATCATCAGAAATCATGATTGATTTAACTTTAAGAGAGTTATATTAATGTCAACAAATTTATTTTATATGATAATTTATAATTAGATAATCATATAAAATTGTTTTATACAATAAGTGTATAAGTCATTTTTCATAATTTAAACCTTTTATGTAAACAATTATTTTGGTCCATGAAAATGTAATTAATTACCACTTAGGTTCTTAAAAATATTAAAATTCAAAAAATATCTTTAAAAATATAATTTATCTATGACTTTAATCTTGTCATTAAAAGACTTTCGTTAAGAATTAATATTTGTGTTTATATTAAAATTAAAAAAACTTTCATTGAAAGTTAATGTCTTTGCCTACATTTAAGTTGACAATAAAATTATACCATTTGAGCCTCTTTTTTTTCATGCTTTTTCTCAGGAGGTCTGGAGAAAATTACACACAATAGCATTTTCCTAATCCTTCCTTCCTGTAAGAAAAAAACGTGAATTTTTTTTTTCCCTTTCCACAAGGACTAGGAGATTGGATCTAACCATAAGAAGAATAAGACTCTTGACTGATAAATAACTCACTTCTTGATCGTTGACCTCCTTAATTACTTCGGACGCTCCCGGTCTGTGCAATGAGATGTGTCTATTTATCTATCTCTTAACTTGAAATGGTGTGTAAATATAAAAAACGATCTTAGAATAAATGACGTATATAACAATTTAATGTATAATAGTAATTGACAGTGTACGTTAACAGTATATACATGACAATAGCTATGTCTCCATTATCTCTCGTAAACAAATAGCTATAACTTAGAGACTTAGTGTATCTCCATATTAAAGTTAGAAATATATTGTGTACGTTCCAATACAAATACAACGAATGAACGTAAAAAAAAAAAACAAAGAAAAGAATTCAGATCCTTTTGACAAAATCATTTTTATGTTAAAAATATTTTCCTGCTTGAAAACTAAACACGCACTTAGATTTTATCTTTTAAAAAAAATCATTTAACGGCAATAATGACAAACAAATTGCAGTTACAGTATCAAAACTTTTTTTAAAAAAATAATACTTTAATGTAACTAAATAACCGTGAATTACACTTTGGGACCAAAATGACCGTGTACCCCTTTGGTTTCCAAACGCAACACTGTTTGGCAGTTCGTCTTTGCCATAAATTATACTTTTCACTTTCTCTGAGTCGGTTGCACTTGTTCGACTTCACTAACTCAATCTGTAAGTCATTCTCTCTTATAGTTATCATTGATTCTTTTGTTCTATCCATCTTTTTATTCTTTTCATATTTATTCCAATGCATTCAAGCTGAAATTCCAACATCACTGCAAAATTAGGTTTGATGTATAATAAGGTTTTCTCTCATTCTTCGAAGTTGGAGGTTAATCGTTTACCCCCAAATTTACTTTTCCGTGACACAATTTCAGATGACAATAGCATAAGATAAGTTTTAATAAGTAGGGAACGAGATTACTTATTGTTTGGACTCAATCAATCAAATGACAATGGTAAAAACTATTAGAACCATTCTTCACTGATCCCGTTCTACTAGATTAAAAGCTTCCATGTTTAAGGCTATAACAAATCTATCTGATGTGAACTTCCTATGCAGTACTTGATGATCTGATTTTTTTAAAATTTTATAATTTTAAGTTTAATATTTTAAATTAAAAAATTTTAAATCCGAAAAGATAAATTGTAGGCAATGATAGAAATCTGCATATTTACATCCATATATTTTTTTTATAATTTTTTATTAACGTATCGTATCCTTAATTTCAAAAAATTTGCCACATCTCCGTATCCGTGTCGTATCCTGTATCTAGGCTTCATTGTTGATGATTTATCTTATCTTATGAATCTGTTCTTGGATTTGTTTTATTTTATTTGCTGCGGTTGCAGATTCAAGGTAATTAGTTAAACCATAAGAATTTTTTATGTCTTGAGAGAGCATTTTTCAACTTTGAAGTTTGAACTGAAAATTTGACAACTAGGCTTTTATCCTAAAAAATATGTTCACTTTATACACAGTTAAGTAAATGGGGATGTGTAGAAAACCCCCAAAGTGACGAACAGATCTTTTTAGCAGTTTGTTTATTCCTTCTTCTCACAGTTTTCCGATATCTATTACCTTGGGAAGGTATTGCCTGTTGTGTTATCTAAACTAGACCATGAAATAGAGTAGGTACTAGCTCTGTGTGGGTGCGTGCCCTTTTCTTTTCCCTTGAAAATTGTTGGTGACAATTTAGCTCAGACTTGTCCTAATTTGTTGTCATCAGGCTAGCCTATACATACTGGGATGAGGAAATCGCAAGCAGATGAGAAGATTCTCAGCTACAATGATGTCGTGCTTAGACGATCGGATCTAGACATCCTTAGTGGTCCATATTATTTGAACGATAGAATTATTGAGTTTTATTTCAGCTATCTTTCTTCTTGTGATCCCTCTCACAATATCCTGCTGGTTCCACCATCCATTGCATTTTGGATAATAAAATGCCCTGTCGCTGAGGCTCTCAGTGATTTCTTAGAACCCCTTCATTTACCTGACAAGAAACTGGTTATATTTCCCATTAATGACAATGATGACGTTGACAGAGCTGAAGGTGGTTCTCATTGGAGCTTACTTGCATATTACCCCAATGCTAATTTGTTTGTACACCATGATAGTTGCAGAAGCATGAATGCAGCACCTGCCAAGCAACTCTATAAAGCTGTTGCTGGATACATGGGATCCTCTGGACCAGCTTCTGAGGCTAGCTTTCTGGAATGCACTAATTCACCCATACAAGAGAACGGTTATGACTGTGGCGTATATGTCACAGCCATAGCAAGAGTAATATGCAACTGGCATGTAAATCATAAAAATATAAATACAGATACAAATGATCTGTGGTTTCCTGTTGTGAAGGAACAGGTTACTCCATCTGCTGTTGCTAGCATGCGAGGTGAAATCCTGGCCCTGATCAGAGATCTAATGGCAAGACATTGAGATCAGTACGTTCCGAATATAATCTGTCTTCTTACTTTAAGTCTTGAATTTAAGTTGGAGCTTCCTTTATATCTTGATTGGTGAGAAGATTTTGATTTAGTGTCAAGTCTGTTCGAACCTTAAGTTGAGCTTCCTCTATAATTTTGTTGATGAGGAGACTTTGATTTAAAGTTTGGTTGGATAAACTTCTCCATAAATGCTTATAAGATAAGAAAGTAAGAAGAAAAAATAAAATAAATTTTTCTTAAATTAAAATTAATTTATTCATAAATTAAAAATATTTTTTAGGAAAATTGATGAGAATTTTTAAAAATTAGTTTTTGTATAAATTAATTTTAACATGTAAAGAAGTTTATTCTTTTTTAACAAATACTAGTGGAGAAGTTCATTCAAACATGTTCTTAGTGTCAAGTCTAGCCTTTGAATACCAGTCATTGCTGAAGCAAACTTGAACTTTGGCATATGGATGTTAGTCAGGTGGTAAATACAAAGATAGGAATACATCTTGGTGTAGGGTAACCCTGTATAATTCATCATCGTGGCCATTACACCTTAAACGTAGTTACAGATTTTTTTCTTCATTACAGTGTAATTAAAGAGTCCATGAGCACTGATATATCTCTTATCTATAACGCGAAGAACGAATTCTTTTTCTAATCCGTTCGAAGAACAAATACTTTTTTTAGTTCGTTGTCCGTTGTCTTAGGTATGCTAGTTTGATTTTCTCAGGTTTTTTCTTTGTCGAGGTCTATACTTGAATTAAAAATGCTTTCGTTAAATTTGGAAGTATGTTATGCTGATATTAACCGACATAATCCATCAAGTCCAAAGTTCTTTAATATTTCCAGTGTCTCCGGTCATCATGTGTCATGAACCATGCAATATTTTGCGCTTGGATATCCCCCAACTACAATAATACATCGCTACAACTTGAAAAGTAGTCAATGCTAGAGGATGGGCAGGATCCTATCAAGTTCAATTGTATGTCGTTTTGTTTCAAGGACAATCATTGGGAGAATTGGTAGCAAGTACAATTAAAATAAATATTCGAACATGTGAATTATAAAAAACATGTCGATTAATTGTATGCTCGTTGTGAGAAAACAAGAATTTAGGGGAAGGGAAGGCCCGTCAAAATTTTAAGAAGCTTGTACATTTGATACGATTTTCTGTTTATATCTTGTATCGAAGAAATGTAAACTCTATTTCCATTAACATGATTTGACAACCGGAAGAACTACGCTGCACACAACAATTATATTTGGGAGTCCTGCGTTAACAAAAGCATACAGCAAAAGCGTCAAAAAAGGTAAAAAACAACAAAATAAAAAGGCTAACATAAGCAATACAATGTTACGAACAAAAGCAATAATCCAATAGCACATCACGTCACTTCAATTTTGGCAATGACGCAAACATCTATCAGGAAAGCAAAGTTATTATTATTTACATAGAATATCTTCTCTTTTTTCTTTTCTTTTTCTTGGATGGGAAGGATGCAGAATCGTTACCACACCAAGAACACAGATTCTAATGGAATACGAGCAGAAGCAACACGGAATCAGGGATTCCTAGGAAGGAATGCAGACACTAAACCATTTTCTAAACGATCACCGTGTAGTATGATTTTTTGGTAAACTCGTACACAAGAAAACCAATGCGAGAGAATTGACGAAGTACATGCACCACACTCTGAACTGCAAAGATTTTTCCAATCAAATTTAGATGATTTGACACGGCGTCCAGAAAAGACTAGGCTATCTTCTATTCATAAGAGCAATGGTGGATAAGGCTCCATGCAGTTTGTAAAAACAATCAAGGTTATATAGGGGACGCAGGCTAGGTTGGTGGGAGACCTGCCCAAATCTCCCGTAGTGAGACTGTTTTATAGCCGTTGGATATGATAGATTTAAAATCAACAGATAAGATTTTATTTTCTTTCTTTTTTATCTTTTTTCTCACTCTTCCCCATTTGTTCCCGATGCCGCCCCTTCTCTAACCACCCAATTCTCTCTCTTCAACAACCCCAACATCCCTGCATTCCCTCCGGTGCCGGCAACGACTTTGGTGGTGTTTTTTCTTTGTCCTGTTGAACTTACCGACATGCCCTCATTCGATCATGCCCGAAATGACAGCACCACATGTAACCATAGTTAGACACAACGTCGCAGTCATTGTGGATCTACCTCCACCTCATCTTTTGAACCCAAGCCCAAAGCCATCACCAACCTCAATCCCTTAACCACTTTCCAATCTTACCTTTGCCGATTCTTATCCTCCGACACGGACGCCTATCGTGATTTGAAAACCCCCATCACTCACAACCACAACCGTAGGCTAGTGGTTTTGCATCGTCCTTCCACCTTGCATCTCGTGGGAACTTCAAATTTGGCCAAATCGGTTTCAAAGATCCAAAATTTTGTCAAGATTTGACAACAAGATGCTTCATAAAGCAATGCCCTCAAAAGGCTATTATAAATCAAAACACTCCTCTAAGTTACCCCAAGAAGTCATGATAGGAAAAATATAAATATAAAATTAAAAATTGCAAGTTGAAGGATAAGGTCGTGGTGGTGGAAATCTGAGCTGAAGTGCAGTGAAGTGTCGCGTTGGCTCCGATTTTGAAAATGGTCCTCAGCAGCGGCAACAATTCCAGCAGCTAGGGAGGTGCGATGGGGGTGTGATTCTGACGGTGATGCCTATAAAGATTGGATTGTTTAAGGGGAAGCTGGTCACGGGAAAGGTGGAGCAGAGGAAAGAAGGGGTAAAACTGGAAGGAGAGGAGAAAAAGGAAAAAAAAAAAAAATCCTACCCATGGATTTAAAAATAAATATATCCAACGGTTAATAATCTATTTCTCATGGTGGGAGACTTGAGGTGGTCTCCCACCCTGGCTTGCGTCCAAGGTATAGTACCAAAGTTTCAAAACTGAAGGTCATTTACATTCAGCAAACTTGCTTAAGCTAAATCTCCAAGGAAATTATTCAGATAAATGACACTCGCCTCTTTTGGAGATTATTTACGTCGTGCTTGTGTCCACAGGATAGCTCCCTAGCACTCGCAAGAAAGTAGCGAACTCCTGTAAAGTGAATCAATTTTAAGAATGTCTACCCACCAGTAATACTCTCAATATGCTTTGAAGGAATAAACTAAAGCACACCTTTAGATGCCTTAAGGCATTTTGTGCACTCTGATCAGCCATTGATGCTTCAAAATCAACATAGAAAAGATAATCAAAATACCTGCATACGATAAGAACTATGATCAGATCACCACAACAATAGTAATGATTTTAAGTTTGAGTTTTAACTGCTAAGTTTAACTGTTTAAATGATCAATAATGAGACTGTATTGAGTTCAGAAAAAGATCAGTAGCTATGACTTTCAGAAATTATACTTGGAGTTGTTGCTATCATCTGATGCTCGTAGAGGTTGGTTTCGCAAAGGCCGACTTTCAATCTATTGGAAAAACAAATAAATTATGTAACCAGGAATGCCTAAAAAGCATGCTTGCAATGTAACTTCCTCAAAATATATAACAGTTAATGCCAAGAAAGCCATCAAACCTTTGTAAGGTTAATCTGACGCAAAGCAAAAACAGCAAGGGCTTTGAAAAGTATACCAGGACCCTCTTCTAAAGAAAACACTATGCTAGTCTGAGAAATCAACACCACAGTCAATGGCAATATTCAATATCGATAAGTAAACATAAAACCAATCAATGAGAGAGTCGAGAGACATGTGATGTGTTCTATCCAGCTGAATACCTTAAATGGTTTATCGGTGCCTGGAATTATAGGTTCTCGTGCTAACATTAAAAATCGGGTGACATTATCACTATCATCCTGCAAATGTAAATCCATTAGCGATCAATCTACCATTAACCAGAACTGTCAACCGTGAAAGTAAACACTGATGCCATGGATCCAGACCTGAATGTCTTGAGCAAGTATATTCAAGCCATAGATCTTTGCAGCAGCAGAACTAGCAACAGCTCCTGCATCTTGTAGTTTGTGATAGGCGACATGCTATAATTTGTAACTATGTTAGGATGAGTGATACTGATAAACAAGTCAACAGTAGCAATAAAAATTGAATTTCAACCCTATACCCCAAAAATTGGTTAAAGGAAAGGAACATGCCATACTCCTTGTACCAAAAAACTTTAAGCATGAACATTAATCAACAGAAACACCTGAAATAATACCACCTAAATAGCTTTCAATAATTCTACACTTACCTTAGCAGCACCAGCCGTATCATCAACTGCTTCTCGCACCAATCCAAATTTTGTCAGTGTGTTCTCACATTGAGCAAGAGCCTGAAAAAGTCAGTCAGGGATGTTTGTGATTGGGGGAAGGTAAGGCTTAAAATGTTAGAATCACACCTGTGGATGACTTAGAACCCGTTTCAAATCCTCACGTTTAACACCATGGTTGGCCATCAAGCAGTGACGAACTGCATAATTTACTTCCCCTACTATATGTAACCTGTGCCGGAGTAAAAGGTCATAATTTCTGTGAATGCTCCCCCCTAAAGAATTCTCAATTGGCAAAACTGCTCTGTCCACAAGCCACCTTTCAACAGCCTAGCATGGAAAACCAAAAATGAGAAAAATAAAGAGATTATAGACAGTTAGAATTAACCCTCTTGGAAAACATCTAAGCAAAAAGGTAACTGCAATAAGAAAATAACAATAAGAATACAAGACTAAAAACTAAGAACTAGAACATGTGAGTTTGAATTTTAAGTCGTTCTAGCAGTAATTCAAACGACCAGAGTTAAATTTCTCAAGACATGAACAAGTACAACATAAATTAATCAAGATTAACATGGAAGTCCGTAAAGCAAACAAGGGAAACAGATAAAGAAACTAAGAAAAAGATACTCCCTCTCCAATCCTTTTTCTAAGACCCAATTAACTAATTCACTATGGTTAAGGAAATTAGTTAATTTAATTAGCAGTATTAAATTTGCCTTAAATTTATCAAGGTTATCAATAGCGGATGGCGGCCTATAGCAGTGAGCCAAAAAAACTGCCATATACATATGGCAGACAAAAAAATATACATATATATATAAAAACTAAAAAAAAATAGAAATAGCATACACAAATTTAAAACAACAGAATCATAGACTAACAAGAATTTCAAGAGAGAAAGCAAATTCCAGTATTGAAATGGGGGCCTGATATGTTTTAAGTATGAAGTTAGCCCTTAAAAGAGTATTTTAAAAACAAAATGACAAAGGGGGAAGTTCCACCATGGGCACCGTATTGCTGTGGCATGGCAGGCGCCATGGTGGTTATGGTGGACAGTGGCATGTAACAAAAAATAATGGATGGCAAAAGGCAAAAGGGTCCCAAAACGACACATTATGGCAGCACCATAACAACCATAATGATTATTTAACAACATTGAAATTTATGTTTTTCCAAAATTACCCCTAACATTAATGAGATATACTCTAATTCTTTTGTCAAATATTTTTTAGTTTTCACCCCTCTAATCTTTTTCATCATTAATATATTTATTGCTTTAATTTTTATTGACTATGCATGTGAATAATCAAAATAAGGTTCCAAAAATGCTTTTTATAAAAGAGAAAGTTAGATTCTCAAAGAACTTAAAACATTAATGTATTCCACTTACTATTTATATAATTCAGAAAAATAATTAATGCAAGAGACATTCTAAATTGATTCTTATAAAAATGATCAAGCCAAACTTCTAATTTGGTTCTTATAAAACGGACTGGAGGAAGTAACATATTACTAATAGTAGTAAAGAGGAAAGGGTAGCAAAACTTCACATCAAAAGCAGTGTCGAATTGTTCACAAGGCACAGCTTCACAATTTGGGTAGGCCTTATGTGCTGCTGACTCGCTGTAAGCACCACGAACCCCCTGAAAATGCAGTATAGAGTATTTAGCTATTCGAAATCATGAACAATGCACTGATTTACAAAGTCATCCAATTATAAATCCCCACATATGTTAAGCTTGTCCACTTTTTGTAATAACTACCTTAAAAACCCTATCTAAAGTGATTTTTAGATTAACTGTGTAAAAATTTACACTGATAAGAGGAAAAAACAAATGCGCATAAAGTAATTGTTGCATGAGCACTGGCACAGCTAGTAAAAAAAGCTCAACATAGTATCCAAACAATTTTTTTAAACAATAGCTGTGATCTATTTTATGATTATTATTTCAATAATTATGCTTAAATAAAAAGTGTTTTATTTGAGAATTGCCTGTTTGTGTATATAGACACAGTCACGCAATAAAATAAAAGGAATTTCATTCCAGTGATCAAATAGATGGGAAGAGACAGCACGCAATGTAGCAAGCAAACACCTGATACGCAACACGAAGCCGAGAGCCATCGGAAACTGCAGCAGATAACTGAGTGGAGGACAAAGGCCCTGAAAATTGAATCGAAAAAGCATCAACAATAATATAGCAATGGCTACAAAAAAAGGGGAATGCGTGGAATAGTGTGTCTATATAGGTACGCGGAAGAGAGAGCAGATCTCGGGAAACGACATCGTCGGGGGAGATTCGCAACTCGACGGAGTGGGGTTTATCGGCGAGATCGCTCTTCTTCTTCTCCTCGTGACCCTGAAGGGAAGCGCGAATGCCGGGGTTACGGTACCGTTTTGGGAGAAGTGTGAGGTTGAGGGATGGCACGGCGTCTGACGGCGGAGATTGACGGTGGAGATAGGGCGGAGGATGGGCAACGATTCGCGACGCCGCCATCGAGACAGAGACAGTGTTTGGTTTTGCAGAGTAGAAGGACGTTTAGTTTGTTTAACCCAATTCGAGACTTTATCAAGTACTACCTGTTTCCCGGGTCCTCTGACCTGCAACCATAAATAACCTCGTCTCTGAAACATTCTAAATATAATTAATTAAACGAAAAATTATTCTTTTAATTGTTACTGTTGAATAAATTTCACCTTTTAAAATTTATATTTAAAAATTATTTATTTTATTTTTTATAAATATTTTTAGATTAGTTTTTATCTATATTATTACACAAATTTTATCTTTTAGTTTTTGTTATTTTGTAATTCCAGAAATTAAAATAAAACAAAAAAATGTTTATATAAAAATTAAAAGAGATAATTTTTAAATGTATGAATGAAAAAATAAATTTTATATAATTATAGGTACTAAAAGGGTATTTTATTTAATTAAATAGTTCGTAAAGTGCTATAATTTTTTTAAAAATAAAAATTGGGTTAAACAAGTTTTAATACTTTAAAATTTTATTTATTTTTATTTTAGTATTAAATAATAGGCTTGAATGTAATTTTGGTCATCCTATTTTTTTTAATTCATAATTTTTGTTTTTTTATTTTAAAATAAAGATATTTGGTCTATTTATTTTTAAAAATTTGTAATTTTGGTTAAATTTTAATTTTAATTTTAATTTTATTTATTTTATTTTG
>JAMLFT010006704.1:0-15716 GCA_026544285.1 Pachyrhizus erosus
ATTTAATTATTTTTTTAATTTAAATATAAAATTCACTAAAATTTATAATTTTAAATAAATTTTGACTAATCATAAAAATAATATTAAAAAAATATGAAAAGTGTCTTCAAAAAAATTGGGAACCAAGGCACACAATCTAAGGATGACAATGGGATACCGTAAAGTTATCTGTCTCGTCGAATAAAAAATTAGTTGGTATCCATCCTGTTATTTGTCAGTACCCCTTTATAAAATATTTGTAAATTTTTTTAATATTTGTGGATAGCACAGATATCGATACATCTTAAAAAATAAAAAGAGTCACTCAAACCATGGATATACGCTGCAATGTTTATTTTAATTAATTATTCATTCATTCCCTTTTTTATTAACAATATCCTTCTTCCGTATATACGGTACGCTACAATGGATCAGGAGAAATTCCAAGAGGAATCAACATTTAAGATCCCTAATTTCTAGAATTATTACTTATTCCAACAAGAAAAAAAGTCAATTAATCTAATTTATACGGTGAGCTATCATGTATTATATCATGTCTTATAGCACCTCTATAATATCCACATAAATTTGTTAAACAGCCAAAAACATTTAAATTAGTTAGAATAATTATAGTATACTGTTGTATATTTGAATTTGAATTTTAATATTTATTTTAAATTATTATTATTTTCATTTCAATATTTTTAATCATTATTTTAATTTAAATTCTTATGTTACTATAATCTGTCACACATTTTATTATATTTTCCATTTATTTTTTCTATTTATTATGTATTGAAAATTGAAAATAGTTTTTCATTTCTTCAAGAAAGAAATAATATTAAAAATAAATTAAAATTAAATTAATATTTATGCAAATTAAATTGATAACAAAAATAATTGGCGTTGTTTGTGACCATACTTTAATATTCTACTAAACTTGCCCACACAAATCTTACATATTCATTTCTTTGGCATTGAGTATTTTATATGTTATGTTATTTTCCTATAAGTAGAAAGATAGTAAGAAATGTATTATAATATAAGAATGAAGGATGCAAATAATACGTATAGGAATATTGTATAAAAATATTAGATTTATAGCATACCTTAATATTTATTATTTTTTACTAATATTCTTATATGTATTACAATTTGTTACATATATTGCTATACCTTTCTATTTTTTTCATTTATTGTATATTTGAAATTGAAAATTCAATTTTAACTTTTATTCTAGCCTATTATTATTACTCACAAAATAAAGAATAATAATAAAATTAATTTTCATCTAATTTTAATATAAATATAAATGAATGTGTTCTTTTATTGTTATTTTTCATGAATTTTCTCCCAATACTTATTGCAAAATTATGCTAAAGATGTATGTGATTTCTAATAAGAAGATCGAGTATAAAATTTTAGAATGAATAATTTATTTATTGTTTGTTAGTTATAATACTATAAGTTATTATAAATTAAAAATCATTAACTTGATCAAAATGATGTCTTAAATTTTATTGACTATTTAAAAATTTTAGTACTTTAAGTATACTTTACATGTTAATTAGTTGTAAATAATTGACATTTTTATGTCATATTTTTTATTATAAGAATAAAAAAATTATTTGTATTTTATGAAATAAATATACTGAAGTGACCCAGTTTTTAATTGAAAAAACTTTTAATTTTACATCTATTATGATTATTCAACACGTAAAATAAAATTTTTTGATGATATAAAATCTATTTTATAAATTAATTAGATTTTAGTTTGTAATTTTTTTATTTAATTGACAAATTTTTTCTTATATCCAATGTTTATTATGAAATCAAATTTTAAAACACAATAATTGATCTGTGAATTACAGGGATCACCGTACTAATTATTATTAAAAGTAGTCTTATAAAAATCCTATCCCCTTAAACTAATTAATGTAACTCAATTAATTAGCACTTAACATAATTTTCAAACCTTAAACTTTAAGCCCAAAATCCCAATATAATTTTCATACTTCCCCTTAAAAATCAAATATCTTCACAATTTCCTAGTTTTGACATCATTAGCTCATATTAAACGATTTTGTCGTCATTTTACTGCTTTTTTTTATTCTTAATGTTTTTACGAAAGAAAAAGTATTGATTTACCAGTTTACCCTTTTCTACAAGCTTTCAAAGTACAAGGAACGGTTACCCCTTTTTTATATTTTATTTTAACCTACGTACTTGAAATGCAGGCTCATCTTAACCATTCTCAGCGAAGAAATGACAAAAACCAAGGTTTTATTCAACTGCAAGCATTTGAGCGGACGAATTGTGTACAAGGAGCATCATTTTTCAACGTCTAAACATTTCCGTATTTTCTGGGTTAAATGTAGTGTCTAAACCGGATAGCACCAGGAGTTGGGCTATCAAAATCAACGTTGAGAAGCAAACAAGTCCTATGTTGTCTTCAGTAATTTTGGTGCGGTCAAATAAAAGTCGTCAAAGTTGAGGGGAGCCACCTTAGTATGCATGTATACACAAGGTATTCAACCTAATAGTAAACCATTGTAATCTGATCTAATAAGTAAACACTATCATTTAATAAAAATTAACAAAAACGTAAACACTATCACACAAAATATATTCTAAAAAACACAACCAAAAAGGGACTATTCACATAAAAGATCTATACCATGATCAGGCATTTAACTCTTTCCCGCATCACCTCCACGTTTCTGATTGCTAAACCTGCTTAACAAGACAATTATTTGAAACCAAAAATGCCGAATGAATTGTTATTCTCAAAGCTGCAGTCTAGAATTCACCCTAACACCATGAGACAAGATAAATAGTTTAATATTTATTGAGATAAAACATAACCATCCTAGTGGAATAAAGCTTTGTTGTTGCTGTAAAACATAACCATGTTAACCTACCCAAACAACTATGAAGATAAGTCCGCCGAATTTCAAGTTACAATTGATTTACTCAAGGACACATGAATACCCAGACAAAAGAGTGAAGGTAGGCATTAAGATTTATCTGCTGTTCGAAGATCAGAAGATGAGTTTAATTGGAGACTGGTGCCACACTGATGAAAATATGAAGAATTGTTGCTGATGGTTCCAAATCAGGCAGTGTTGAGGTCCTTTATACTACATGTGCAGCTGCACCTGTGGGCTTACAATGGATCAGAAGCCTGAAAGATCTGAGGCATATAATGATACCCTTCCCCACATGACAAATATCAAATTGATTTTTATGGTCAGAAACAAGCAGACCAAGAAAATTAGAAAAATAGTTTTGTCATTACCTAAATAAAAAGGAGAATGAAAAAGAAACCTCCTTCCTTGATATACTAGTCATTAACGTATTTATTTTAGGAATGTATCTCTTAATATCTGTATTATTTTTGTAATCTCTAAATAGGCTGGAATTTAGAAAATCCCAACATATCAAGGGATTTTAGCTTTAGAATAAGGAGATATTTTGTTTCCTAAATTAGTGCTGGTACTTTTGTATATATTCTATATAATTGATCGATGAAATTATCAAGTTGAATCCTAAATTTTCCAGATGATATCACAGCTCTCAAGCTACAGAGGCTCCGACTGCATACACTTGCAAACCCTCATTGCAGCCATTGATAGGTACCAGAAACAATAAGTAAAATCAGAGACTAATTTTCTTGGTCTGCTTGTCATTACCTAACCTGTATCAAGATGATACCAGGACTGGGTATGAGAAATACAAGAAGAATGTTGCAGTAAAATGGAAAAGAAAAAATTATCAGGGCCAATTCTAGAGTACCCAATTCTCGACCAAAGCCTTAACTAATTCCAGCCTATCTCGCCTCTCAACCCTCTCCCCACTTATACCCACTCTTTTCCCGTACATGATACAACTCATGCACACCCCACGCCTCCTGCCAACTAGGCTGTTAGTTAGACTATTCTCTCTCCTAATTCTGATTGGGTGCATCACACCTTTTCCCTCTCCTCACATGCACTTTAATTATTTTACTAGGGGTTCTATCATCCATTAAATGAGGTAACTAGTTCTGATTTTCCAACTTTACAAGTTGAAACTAAAACCTAAACTGTTGAAAATGACCAAGACCCACAAATTGCCATTCGAAAAAGAACCAGAAAATGCACCAATCAGCCACTATACCCTCTCAAATGACCTCTTTATTTATCATCCACCCACAAAACTTGCCTTGTAAACCTGCATCTACCACTACCCCTACTACCTTACCTAAGGCATTGTCTTATAAAAAAGGAAGCAAGTCATGGATGTAGAGATGGAAGCATTAGAGAAGAATAAAACTTGGGAGTTAGTGGCTCTACAAGCAGGAAAAAGACCAGGTAAGTGCAATTGGATATATACCGTGTGAAGTAAACGGTACATGAATCAATTGAAAGGTATAAAGCAAGGTTAGTTGCTGGAGGATTCACCCAAACCTATGAAATTAATTATTGGGAGACCTTTGCTCCAGTTGCTAAGATGAATAAAATCAAGGTAATGCTTTCTCTTGCTGCCAATTATGGTTGGAAGTTGCAGCAATTTGAAGTGAAAAACTCCTTACGTGGAGTTCTTAAGGAGGAATTTATATGGAAGTACCTCCATGATATGGTGAAAATTTCGCTGTCAATACAGTGTGTAAGCTAAAAACCACTGTGGGCTGAAACAACCAATTAGGGTCTTGTTTGGTAAGTTTACAAAAATCATCACAACCTTGGGATATAAGCAAAGCCAAGGGGATCCATCACCTGTTCATCAAACATTCTGACTTCTGAGGCAGGCAGAGAAACAGTGCTGTTAGTGTACGTGGATGGATGACATTATATTAACCCAGGATAATAGAAGAGAACAACAAATCTTGAGTCCGTTCTTGGCCAAAGAATTGAGATCAATACCTTAGAAAATTTGAAATATTCTTTGGGAATTATTGTGGCATAGTATAGGAAAAGGATCTTCATATACCAACAGAAGTATATCACTAATTTGCTTAGGGATACAGGCAAGACGGCCTGTAAACTTGTATGCACCTATAGATCCGAACCTAAAACTTGGGAATGCATAAGAGGATACTACAGTGAATAAGATGGAACAATGCCTTGTAGGAAGGCTAATTATTTGTCGTACACCAAGCCAGATGTTGCCTATGAAGTAAAGCCTGAGAGAATTTATTTGCAGGCTGCTCACAAAATTTTGCAGTCTCTTAAAGGGACTCCAAGAAGAGTTTTGTTCGAAAGGAATGGGAGTATGACACTTGAAGTCTACATGGATGCCAACTATGCAGGGTCAATTGTTGACAGGGTACTGCATTTGTTTGGGAAGAAGCCTTGTAACATGGAGAAATAAAGTGAAGTGGCAGTTCTAATGCTGAAGCTGAATGTCATGCTATGGCACAAGGGGCGTGTGAATTACTTAGATTTAAAACTATTTTAAAAGATTTGAAGATTAAGTGGGCAAAACTATGAAACATTACTGTGAGAATAGATCAGCAATTAGCATAGCACACAACCCAATTCAACATAATTGAACCAAACACATCAAAGTGGATAGGCATTTCAAGTAGAAACTTGAGAGTGGCTTGATATTTACACCATATATGTGCCCATGCCCCATGCAAGAACAACTTGCAAGTATTCTCACTAAAGGACTGAATAGTCCTACATTTGAGAGAATTGCATCCGAGCTAGGAACAGAGAACACCCATTCACCAACTAGAGTGGGAGTGTGGGAATCTATGCTATTTTAGGAATGTAACTGTTGGGATTTGTATTATTTTTTGTAAAGGGCTACAACAACAAAGTCTTATTCCACTAGGTGAGATCAAATATATGGATCACACAATGCCATTTAGTTCAGTTAAAAACCAAAATTTCAAGAATATTATTTATCATGAGACCTACCTTGACAACTTCCTCCAAAGTCTTTCATGGTCTCTCTCTCTTCCTTTTTATAGGACTAAAAACCATGCAAATCAACAGATTATAGTTTAGAATAGGGAGATATTTTGTTTCATAAATTAGTGCTAGAACTTCTGTGTATATTCTACGCAATTGACCAATGAAATCATCAAGTTGAATACCAAATTTTCCAGAAAACCCATCAAGTGTGCATAGATATTTTAATCTAAGGAAACTTTGTCTACACACGGAAAGTTATAATTTATTTTAGTTGGAATATGTTTCTTAACAACAAAAGATGTACCTGCTCAATGATGGTGAAGAACCTCTACAAGGTGATATCAGAGATGCACCATCCTGAATTTCTGTAATCTCATGGTCCTGGACGATAATATGAAAAAAGAAACAGTTAAAAGATATGAATGTGTAGACATGCTTAATGTGTACATGAGATATGATTTGGTGTACAGGATGTCTACCAATAGCAGACAAGAAAAAGATGCATGTCAAAGAAGGATGTCACATACCGCATTATAAATTGGTATTTGATTGCGCCAAAACTCTAAGGGAGGTAGAAGTAACCTACCTGCAACATAACACAAGCACAAAGATTATAGTCTGAAGTAAATGATGTATCAAATTACATAAAAAAATAGGGCTAACAATAGCATTGGGTGAAAGGGTTGGATAACAGGAGAGTGCATGAAAATCACATAAAGCACATTTATTATTTGTAAGCCTGATAAGATGCAGTAGTTTAGGCATAGACAATAATAAAAAAATTACCGGATTTGGATTTTCTGAAACTCAACGACTCTGGTGTAACTATAGATTTTTTTTGTTGGCTTCCCTTGGTCAAGTGGCTTAGATCCTTTTCTTGTGGATTTTTCACAGAAGATGCAGATTTATTCAGTTTTCCCTTAGGCCTGACCACGTTTGTTTCAACTGTCACTCTCTTTTTCTTGTAACAGCCTTCAGTCTTTGGTGTTCTAGAAATTCTGGATGCAGATTTTTTAACTAGCTGCTCAGTTGAAGTGCTTAGTTGTCTCCATGATTGTGACTGAATGGGTGTTGCCAGACTTTTCAGTCCCTCTACACAATTATCCAAGGCCACTGATGTAGAGTTCACATTATTTGGAAGCTTCGGAAGACCTCCAGAAGAAGGCTGTTTCTTCTGCTGGTATGCTTTAATATCATGCAACCTAGCACTACGTCTTTTCCCACCACTACTACAAACAACATTAACCCCACCCATTTTTGACACATTGCCCTCATTTTCGGGTAATGACTCCTCATGATCTCCCAGGGCCTCCTCTGGTGATGCCAAAGAAATAGGAATAGAATTATCCACACCTGCAATAGCAATTAAAATATCTATATAGATAGGAAATGATACAATATCAAACAAGTACAAGACATCAATAAACATAAATGCAGATCATTTACAAGCATCATTTGAATATTCATTCCACAATTGTGAATGAATGGGTGTTGTCGGAGTTTTCAGTCCCTCTACATCACAATTATCCAAGGCCACTGAAGTAGAGTTCTCATTATCCGCATGCTTTGGAAGACCTCCAGAAGAAGGCTGCTTCTTTTGTTGACATTCTTTAATATCATGCAACCTGGCACTGTGTCTTTTCCCACCACCACTACAAACAACATTTACTTCACCCATCTCCTTCGACACATTGCACTCATTTTCAGGGAATGACTTCTCGTGATCTCCCAGGGCCTCCTCTGGTGATGCCAAAGAAATAGGAATAGAATTTTCCACACCTGCAATAGCAATTAAAATATCCATATAGATAGGAAATGATAAAATATCGAACAAGACATCAATAAACATAAATGCAGATCATTTACAAGCATCATTTGAGTATTCACTCCACAATTGTGAATGAATGGGCGTTGCCAGAGTTTTCAGTCCCTCTACATCAGAATTCTCCACGGTCACTGAAGTAGTGTTCTCCTTGTTATCCAGATGCTTCAGAAGACCTCCAGAAGAAGACTGCTTCTTCTGCTGACATTCTTTAATATCATGCAACCTGGCACTGCGTCTTTTCCCACCACCACTACAAACAACAATAACCCCACCCATCTCCTTTGGCACATAGCATTCGTTTTCAGGAAATGACTTCTTATGAACTCCCGGAGCCTCCTTTGGTGATACCAAAGAAGTAGGAATAGATTTTTCCACACCTGCAATAGTGATTAAAATAAATTGGAGATAAAACATCAAACGAGTACAAGAAATGACCAAACAAAAATGCAAATCATTTACAAACATCTTTGAATATTTACCTTCAGATAAAACTGCTGGACAACTTGCTGATACATTATCAGGAACAGCACTACCCAAATCAGTGCCAGTGGTAGATTCTTCTCCGAAGCAATCTAGAGCATAGCTTTCCCAGTTTGGAGGAAAGCCAAATAAAAAACGGTTGAAAACCTAGCAATGAAGAAAAAAACAAATAAAAAAAAGAGCAAATAAAAAAGTCAAATTGGGATAACATACAAACTACACATCATAAAACGAGGGACAATTATCAGCATAAACAACATCTTGCAATACCCATGACCAAACATTGACACTTAAATGACCATGATACACACCATATGGTCCACCAGAATTCTAAATTAGGCTTATCAAATAGAAAGGGAAAAGTGAAAAACACCAAGGTTTTGTTTGGATAAACTTCTGTGCAAGTACTACGGGATAAGAAAATAATCAGGTAAAATAAATTGAACTTCTCACGTAAACTAAAATCAACTTATACACCTAACTTCTATAAAAAAATCACTCATTTAACTTCAGCAAAAGCTGAAATGCACAAGTTGGTTTTAGCTTAAACGAGAAGTTCAATTCATTTTACCTTCTTGTTTTCTTTACAAGTATTTATGGAAAAGTTTATCCAGAACACAGAACACTACAAACCTCAGGGGTGAAACCATTTTCAAGAGTGCGCTGCTCGTTGATGAAGCCACTGATTATAACGCATTTCCCATCCGCAGTCTCGAGAGAAAACACGTCATATCTTTTGATAACAGGAGCAGAAACAAACACGCGCAACGCCTCATCCCTGAATCACAAAATTAAATCGTCACATTAACCAAACAATTTCATCGTCGTCATAATTGCAAGCAATACGACCCTGCTCAAAGCAGTTCAAATACGACACTGTGTTTAAGGTGAAACGACAAAGGTCTGAAAACCCTAACGCAAAGCAAGGGAGGAGTCTTAGGCTTACTTTCTCGATGAGACGCCTGCGATGGCTAAACAATTTCCTTGGAAGTCGTTTTTGGTTTTAGTCAACCACCAATCGTATAAGGTGACCTTCGAAAACCAAAGAACAGAGTCAGAATTGAAAATTAGAGAAGGGGGAAAGGAAGGAAGCGTAGCAAGTAACCGTTCGTTGGAAAGAGCATGATTCGGTGTCGTTAGTAGGAGTTGCAGTGTGAGTGGAATCAGCCATTAACGGTGTGTAATGTGATATCTGCGTTACTTACACACCCACTGAGACTGTGTTTATGTGTTATCACATTCCCGCGCAAAACTCGAGTAGCTGTATCTTCTAGATTGGCGATTTCAAATTTCTAAGGCCAAATGATTTAACAAATTATAGTTTTCAGATTTTTTTATTTTAGTTTTCATTTTTAGATAAACATTCCACGTGTCTTTTGCAAACATTAGACAGAAACTTTATTATACACAAATTTAGATAGGGCACAAGGAATTATAAGCCTTGTCTTGTGTTCAACTACATTTTATTGAAATCTTTTTTATTTCGTTTAGATTCAATATAAAAATCTTTATGAATACCCTTTAGAGGTCCATGATTTACATTTTTTATAATTATTACAAGCTATAATTAGTGCATTTGATTAATATCTTCATTTTATCACTTTAATAAGATAAATATTTTTCAAATAAAGCTTGAGGTACATGATGAATGTTCTTCTCTAATTAATTAGTTGGTGTATCATGACAAGATGTTTGAAATAATTTTTTTCTTTAATAATTAGTGTCATTGTAATATATAAATATTTATTATATATTATCACTCGAGTAAAATCATTACTAGTTTTAGTTTTAGAACACCTCTTGTAAAAATTATAATATTTTTATTTTATGACAATGCTTCAAAATAAATTGTCTAAAAAAACATTATCATCTTTTATTTAGACAATGATTTTAAAAACATGATAGTTTAGTGTGTTACTTATTCATTAAATAACAATTTTATCTATCATAGGTGACATTAAGACAAATCTCTATCCATTCTCATAGTGATATATAATTACATATGATAATAGTTTTTATTGTTGTATTTTTTTTTTACAATTGTTGATCATGACAAAGATAAAAAAAAAAAACATTTGTGTGAATAAGTATACATACAAAATTGTTGCCATTGATTTTAGACAACGTTTTTTTTTTTACTTTGACGATGATTTGACATTTAAGTATAGACAACAAATATAAAACTAATGCATATACTTATTTATATTTGGCTTTTTTTTATGAATCAAAATTAATTTTTATTAATAACTGTTAATTCTTTTATTTCTCATTATTAAGTTTTTTTTATGCATGCACCAAGAATATCTCCCAACTAATAGTTAAAGACTAATTTCTTTTGAGGTGCAAAGATTATTAAAGTGGATTTTATCCCAAAATATTCACAGCTTAGGTAATCAATAATCAAATTCTTGATAGCATGATTAAAAAATCAAACTATTTGTTATTTATGATGGACCTTATTGGTTAAAGTTATTTAATTTACTAATACAAACCTCACAATTTTGAATTTATAATATATTTATATTTTATGACCAATTAATATCATTAAAAATAAAAAATAAAGTAATACAATAATTAGTATTTATATTTAAAAGTAAGATATGAGAATTTGTACATGTTAATTAAAGATAAAAGCTACATTGTCATTAAACATCTATTTTTACTTATCACAGTAACATTGCAATTTAAAACAAAAAGTCGTGATATTAATTAAGGTATATATTGATTTATTTGTATGCTTTCGAGTTGTCGATCGTCAAGTCATTTTATAATAATATGTTTTAGGTGGTTCAAGGAAAAAAAATGTAAACATGGTGAAAGTTGTACAAGTTAATAAAGCATAGTCACTACCGTGCTTAGGCGATGTAACTAAATAAATGAGCAATCAATTAAAAATAAATGATGGTCAAATTTAGGAGAAATAAACCTTCTTAACTTATGAACAAGTACAATCTTTAAAAATTTTAATTGCATGTCCATGAAATGAAAATAATATTTTGTGCATCGGTTGGTGATTAGAATTTGTTAATGATCATAAAGTAACTTTTATTGTGTTTGTGTTAGTAGTTAAAGTGGAATATTGGCAATATAGTGCAAAAAAACTATTGAAAGTAAAGGAAATAGAAAATTTCTTAAATGTCTTTTAAGTTGAAGTTTTGAAAAAATATTATTCTTAATGATATAAGAAGTGCAAAATAAATTATCATAAAGTAACTTTTGTTGTGTTTATATTAGTAGTTAAAGGGAAATGTTGATAATATAGTGCAACAGGACTGTTAAAGGTAAAGGAAATAGAAAATTCCTTATGTGTCTTTAAGTTGAAGTTTTGGGAAAATATTATTCTTAATGATATAAGGAGAGAAAAAATAAATGAAAGATATGCAACTAAAACTAGGAAAACCTTATTGTACGTGAGTATGTTTATAGTTTTGAATACATGTCATAATATTATACTTTCCACAAACATGATCCAGATGAGAGAATTAAATGCAATGAATTTGAAGAAGATCTTGTTAAAAATTTAAGTAAACTAATATGGTGTTAAAAATATATAGTTTTTTTTTACACTTACAAATAAATATTGTTTTCTAAAGGAGTTTGAAAGTAAAAATGACAAGAGACCCAAACACCTTAGCAAAAAAAAAAAAAACAAAGAGAGAGATGGGATGCGAAGGAATCCCTATAGCCATTACCAAAGGAAGTTTAGGCAATCCTAGAATTTTGAAGGCAAATCTAGTAAGCCAGTTTGATATAAAATGTTTTAAATATGGAAAAAATCATAAAATTACAAAATGTCACATTAAAAAGACCAGTTGTTTTAATTGTAAAAAAATATAAACAGTCAAAGGTAGTTTTTGCCATTAATAAATCAAAGTTAAAAACTTACTATTGTACGAAAAGTTTAGACAATGTCGAGAATTGAAGTCACTCAAATCAACAATATGGCACAAGATATGTGATTATAAAAGGATGATTATAAATGTATTGTATGATTCAAATGTTATTTATTCATTTATTTCTTATAACCACATGAAATATTTTGAATTGTCAATTTGCTTTCTTCATGTTGATTTAATTATATTCACACTCATCATAAAATTAATTTATTTAGCTTTATTTTAATTGGATATAACTTAAGGCATTGAGTGATTATCTTCTAACCGTGTGCTATTTAAAACTTGTTTAGATACAAGTCAAAAATATTGTTAAGAGTCACTAATGAAAATATGAATTTTTTTTAATAAATAAGCTTTAAACAACTTTTAAAGCACTTCTAATTATGTATTAAGCAAATTTTTAATTGTGCCAAAAAAAAAATCAAATTTTTAGAATATTAGTTTTTCAATTGCTAACCAAATAACTTATTTTTTAAAAGAAAAAAAACTTGATATCATGTGATATCGTCTTTTATGAAAATGAAAAAAAGTCAATTTAGATGATATAACAATTGTTTAATTTTTTTTTATGAAAAATATATTTGGTTTACTTCTTGAAAGAGAAAATAAATTTTCTATTGATTTAATAGTGGGAACTACTCCAATCTACATAGTTTCTTATAGGAGGTCATATGTAAAACGAACAAAATAAAATAAACAAGATGATAAATTACTTAGAAAATAACTTTGTAAAATAAATACGTAAACACAAAAAAGGGGTTGAATTATGTTTTCAAAATTTTTTAAATTTTTTTCAAATAAAGCCTGATACATAATCATCTATCTTTTTAAAAAGTGGTTAAACACAATTTCAAAAGGATAACAAACGAAATATATATAAAAAATATTGCTTGAGATAAATAAACAATTATTCTCAATTAGTATGCAAATAATAAAAGATAAGTGATACCACATATTGTATGCTGATTCACCTTTACCACTAAAACTACTTTAATTATTGATAAACCACCAAGTTTTACTATATTAAAAAAATACAAATATTTTGTTGTTAAGTCATTTATGACTCTATACCAAAAAATATTTTATAGTCTCTTTAAACTACCACAAAGAATATTTGTTCACAAGACGTTTTTGACTCTACACCAAATAATATTTTGTAGTCATTTTAAACTATTACAAAGAATATTATTTCACAAACCATTTTATGGCATAACCTTGTGGGTTTTAAGATCTATATGAGCTTAAATGACTCTTAGTGTTTGTATCGTATGTATATAAAAACAATGCTAGTAAGTCTATCTATCATATTTGTTAAATGTTTGAAAGTTTATTTCAAAAGAGATAATTACAAAAGATTCTTTAAGAGTAAGGAATCACAATAAGGTTTTTCTTAAGGCACGTAATTATCATTTTTTGTTCAAAGTCTTATTTTATTTATAGACAACATTCATCGATTATTCTTTGTCTCACAATGATCTTCCATCGTTGTTTGATGGTGAGATGTTTGAATCAATAATTAACGTTGTATTAAATATTTTTCACTAACTAATCATTTACTCCGTTGATAACATATATTTATATTCTTTTGTGGTATCTTATAAGATATTAGATGTTAGTTTTAAATATTTTTGTTCTAAAAAATATTAACATTATTCAAGACATGAATTTTTTATGCTTTGATAATCTTCTTTATATTTTGATTTTTTTTTGCATAATCATAAATATTTATATTTATGTAATAACTATAAATAATTAAATGAAACAAACAAACAAAAGAAACTGAAGATAGATGATCAGTCAAACAAATCACTAATCATCTGTTTATGATCATTTAAAACTTAATTATTGTTTTGCGACATTATTTGAATCAAAAGATATTTTATAATATATATTTCAAAATAAATAACACCATTATAAATATAATACTATGTTATGCAAAATATTACCTATTAAATAAAAAATATCTCCTTATAAATATGTATTTGTTAAAAAACTTAATATTTAAAAAATAACACGTAACATTAAATTGAGTTAGAATAACCTAACATATGAGTAAGTTTAATTTCTAAAATTCAAATTTGTCAAAACCAACATCAAGTCGATCAATGTTGTAAGAATAAATCGAGTCATGCACAGCTTTAATCCTAATATGTTATATTAGGAAGCTCGTGTACCATTAATTATAAATAAAGATGAAAGTTTAAGATTATGCATTAGTTATTATTAATTGAATAAATACACCACTTATTGTTTTATCTTATCTCATCGAATATCACAAATTTCCTTATTTTTATTTATTTACAAAAACCTCATTAATTGATTATAATTAATATTTTATCTGTTCATTTTTTAATATTTGTTAAAAAGACACCCTCTTATCCATTTATTGTCTTCTTTACATCCAGTCTTAAAATCTAGTTGCAATTTTATACCTCGTAAATCTATCTCGGTTCACTAACACAATATATGCAACATACACGACAAAGGCAACGACACAAGTCATGTAAAACTTCAACATATAAAATTAAATCATATTATTAATTAGAAATTAATAGCTTAATTATATAATACGATTAAATTATTTTTAAAAAACACAAGAATAAGTTCAAATATAATAAAAATTATGAATATTATATTATAATATTTTGTTTATAACTATATTATAATAAAAATTATATCATTTATTTAAGACATCATATGACATGACATGTTATTTGATTTGTTTTAAAACTATTACTGTTTTAATCTTTTATTTTTATTTTAAAATCGTTGATATTTTACACATTTTAAATTTATTTAACTTTTAAATATATATTTGGTTAAAATGTTTAGACTTCATCTCTACGAGGAATGTTACACTTAAAACATATTTAAAAACATTTTAACAGCCAACAAACTATATTATATCACATATCAAACAAGGTTATTTTCAACTAAATATGTTAATATTTTATATTTCTTACATGCTCACTAGTTTTTGTACACTTATCTTAAATATTAATATTTAAAAAAAAAATCAAACACGAGGAGGGATGGAAAAAAAAAATGTTAGGAGAGCAAAAATTTATCACGTAACAATTAAAATCAACAAAGATTAGCTTTTACTATTAATATGGTGAGTTATACATAAGTCATAAGTGGACCAATTAGTTTCATATTTGATTAGAGACACATGCACATGTACACAATATGTTTTATATTTACTGTTTATGATTGTTTTTATAAAATATTCTATGTTAATTATGTCATTGATCTAGTAATTAATTTTTATATATTTTTTAAAAATAACATATAAAAATGAATAATAAATATTAAAGATAATTTTTATATTTTTAGAATATTATTAAGAAGCTAAAAATATATTAAAAATATTGTGTAATTCTAATGAAAAATTATATTGTATTTTTATGTATGTTATATCATATTTTAATATTATCTAATTCACCTAAGATAAGATGAAATAATATATATTAACCAATACACATTAAATTTAGATAATATAAAAATTATCATAATCTTATTTAACATATTTTTGTTTAATTTTGGTTAAGATATAATTTTGATTTTTTATTTTTTTTAATTTATAATTTCAGTTTCTTTATTTTAAAATAAAAATATTTAATTTTAGATCGG